>VCRD01000970.1:14503-26857 GCA_006783055.1 Trinorchestia longiramus | reverse complement strand
ATGGCAGCTGATGTTCACAGCAGCTGATGTCCTCGGCAGCTGATGTTCTCATTAGCCAGGCATAATTAATTTTCATATGAACAAATGAGTCCTAGATTTATTTAATTTTGGATGATTTTCAATGCTTGTATAATTGGTGTTAAAAAATTGTATGCTCGTTATTTTACTAAGAAAATTAAGAAGCCTTTTAGTTTAAAAGAAGCTGCAATATCTAAATTGAAATTTCAAATTGCTTCGGATTCCTCACCTTTTACTTAACACGATTGTTTTTACATTGGTTTCCGTTGTTATTGTTCTTTGATTGAGAAGAAGCTAAGATTCCCTTTTATGTTTCTTTGCAATGCAAAAGTATTTTACCTGGTCAAAATATTGCAATATTTTGCACCCTAAGATACATGAGCTAAACGAATCTATTATAATTTTTCCATGCATGGTTGAGCAAAAGCTTAAAGCTTGTCCAGCTGAGCAGAGTGAACCGGCTTTAGGACGACTGAAACTTTGTTAGTTCCTTATTTTTTGGAATTATCCTCGCAATTTTATCGAAAAACATTCATTGTGTTCCATTAATTGGTTTGAATTTGAGAGTTTTTAGCTTTATTTGCTCTGAAGATTAGCTTGAAAGTGGAAATTACGTTGTGCAATAATTTGATATACATAGCTACTTTCGAACCGGATATGTTTGTTTTTATTTGAATAAAATGCTATCGTGCAAGTATGATAGTTTGACGTAATTTTTTTTCGTGGTGTCTTTCCTTTTTTTCTGCTGGTTTCTTCGAGTATTCTTAGACTATTTATTCATTTATCCATTAAGAGCCAACTCACAATGGATATTATCGAATGAAACTTGAATAAAAGTTTCCGTAAAGGTATATGCTCATGGTTCTTTGGCACCCTGTAAATATTCTTTATGAACTTGCACCCCTTCTTCTAAGAAAAGCCTTTACTTTGAGCCTGCATTACTGTGTGGTGGAGTCAGTGACACTTGCTACCGGAATCTGCCTTGTATTTTATTTGCCTTTCTACCGCTTCACTGTTAAATCTTCCGTAAAAATGCAGCGCGTAAGGACAGCGTGTGTCAACGTCAGTGGTAAAAAACTCAGGTTTTTTGTGAAAGTTTGTTTTGTTTTCAGAACTTCCGTGGGCACGCAGGCCGCGTCTCAGCTTATGATGTTTCGGTGCTACTTTTTTTCTCATTCAGACTTCTTCATGAACTTTCGTTGCTGCTAGAAACATGGCTATGGGAAATATTCCTTTCACAAATTCATTATTCAAACTTTCGTATGAGAAGCATAAAATGGAATGCTCGCTCTCAAGTACCCTGATGTTTGCTTGGAACGGCAGAAAATACAGAAGGCTGAGCTCTCCCACTAAAAGCGCAGTAATTATTCGTAGCTTTCCCTGTTCTTCGTACGACAGTTCTCTTTTTAAGTTCGACGAAAAATTTATGACTGAAAAGATGTGATAATTGACGTGTTTTATTTCATTGAAGCATTTTTGCATATTAGACATGAAAATTCCAAACAATTAAATCTTACAGATATACAAATAATTTATCAGCCTCCTACCTTATTTGCTGAAAAAGTTTGTGTCCTCCAGGAGCCTTCTGGATTTACTTCTCCTCGAGGGGTATTTAGGGTACCAGAGCTTTACTAGAGGACATCCTTATGGTGCCTTTGTTCGTATATGTCTCAAGAAGAATAGTAGCGCTCCTCAGTGGCATCTGAAGCTACTCTTAGCGTACGTATACCGTAGTTTTTTTATGGCGTTTGCTCTGGGTAGGTTGAGTCCTACCTTGCCTTTTTTTCTACATTTTCGGTTTCTCCCATCTATTGTAGGTTGGCGTGCTGCGCGGTCGATCTTGTGCGAGTGTCTTCATTTTAATTCATTATTCTTTTTAAGTCATATTTTTTCTGTTATGCTGGCTGATTTTGCAGATTGTGGCAGGCTACGTCAACCGATAGATTGGAAATTTACGGTACTGTGACGCTCTTAAATTAAATTACTGCTGAGTATCGACTAGAATTTTTGCGTTAGTTGAACGGGAATGTTCATGAAATGTATGAAAGATTTCGTGTTTTCAATGTAACTTTTAAATGATTACCTTGAATTTAGTCCTTGATCCTCTTTTTGCACATGTGATGTTAATAACATTCAAATTTGTTTTAGGACGTATGGAAATCAAATGGGCAATAAGATCTTCTATTCTTGACGTTCTCCATCCGTTGCGCTGTGCAATGGGAACAAAGTTTGGAGAAGAGTATGGCTTCCTCATGAAGTGTACAAAGTTATACTGTACACAGTATGTGAACTTTTGTGCTCGTGCGCTCTATTATGAAAAAATCACACTGCGCATTTATTGTTTGTTATTCCTTGTTCTACTCGTATTATTACTCTGCCATCTTGTTTCCACCAGCATCCAAATCTTCTCTCACTGTTCGTGTTTGCTGCATGAGCTGCTCGGAAATGACATGACAACACTGGCTTACCATGGCCTATTGGATCAATGCTCATGTTATCAAAGGTGATTGTTGCCGCGTGTACTCCTGCACTAACACTAGAATACGAGTGAAGAGCTCTAGGGCGCTTCTCTACGTGTTGTTTTAAGCGAAACGCATGAAAGCGAATCCAAGAAATTCTGTGATGCATAGATATCTGCGAAACTAACTATACGTACGACAGCTAAACTTATACGCAAACAATTGCTAGAACTTTTCAAGTGCTTTAAAATGAATATCGGATGCTCAACATATTTGATCAAAGCATTAATATCTGAGTTGTATCTACCAATCACTTTTTATTTTGAACTGCAGCAACTTAAATTGATAATTGAGTGCATGACTTGATTTTTCTGAAATTACCTTAAATGTTTCATTAGAATTTCGAACATAATAGAATTACCTTTTTACATATTGATTATATCCTCTTCTGCTGCAAAATTGTATGATGTTTGAGAGTATATTAAGTCCCTTCGCATTTCAAAACTTTACTGCAACATTTCTAATTGATAATCTACCCGGAACAAAATATGAAATTGTAACAATTATTGCTAATTGATGCACACCATTCAATCTCGTTGTCTCATATCATCATCCAACACAGTGTTTCTCAAAGTGGTCCGTACCGCCCCCTGGGGGCGTCGAGGAAATGCAAGGGGGCGGTAGGAGGGTATGCCTTGAATGGGGGCGCGTACGTATTACTGTATAATATACTGTAATATAATCATTAGGGGGCGGTGGAAAATCAAATAGTGTCCTAAGGGTGTGGTGATTGAAAAAACTTTGAGAAACACATTCACATTTTTTACCGGGTAGATTATCAGTTAGAAATGTTGCAGTAAAGTTTGAGTCGTGGAGATCTATTAGACTCTAACAGATCTCCACGACTTTTACGACGAAAAGATGCTGACATTACGTTAGCAAAGCCGTCAATATTTGTAAATACTAGCAAATGCCATAAAGGATTTTCATGCGACTTCAAAATTAAAAGTATAGAACTAAACATTTTTGGTATGCAAACTGTTTTTGTGCTAAAAGAATGAGTTTAATTTCAGAGTTTGTTCTGTGAGAAGATATTCTTCGAAAGAAGCGTTTTTCATCAGCGAGATCACTTCTTGAAATTGCTGCTGCCACTGCAAGTTTAATTTAAGAAATTTTCGACGGTTGCATACGCACGGGGCGCCCCAAGCTGCCAGCCTCAGTCTTACAAAGAAAAGACCGCTGCTATTTTTTCCGCCTTAACTGGAGGTGAGCTCCACATTTGACGTTGAGCTCAGTTTTTACCGTAATCAGTTTGATTAAGTTAGCGATTTTTACTCTCGATTCTTTACGTTGACAGAATTCCATATCAACAATTTAGGCTTTTTGAACTGATTGCTGATGTCAACCATGTTGTGGTTTACTTATGTAACACCCTGTAATTATTTATTATATTTTGGACGAAATAAAAACGTATACAAAAGAAGGAGACTATCGTGCCACTTTATCCAGTCCATTGCACCGCTTATATTTCCATATTTTTTCAGTTAGTCTTTTAGAGGTAAAGAGTCTTATTTTCTGTTTTTCATGGAGGTTTTTCTATCACTGGCGTTGTCGCATCTTCGTTAAACTTCGATTCTGTTCTTCTTAAAAAACTTTAGAGCTAAAACTGAAGTCTGTATTTTGAACAAAAACAGCGAGCTACCTTAAATTCTGCTGAATTCTGGTTCTTATTTACGAGAGCGCAGAAAACAGCGTGGTGAGTGGTATTAGCTAAATACTGTTTACCCTTATAATAGATTGAGACTTGACATGCATTCAGTGACATGCAAATCGCAGAGGTGACCATTCCTTGCATTCGACTTTACATTTGCTTCGATGACATCTTTTACTTTGAGCTTCACACCTGAAACACCGTTGCTAAATTCTACAGCGTGACAGTCATAGATGTCACCATCTACTGCATCAAATAAGTGTGCAGAATTTATTCAAATGTTATTAGTGTGGGACTTAATATTGGACTAGTAAAGTCTTCCCTCTGCTGTGACTGACGGTGTGCTAGAATCAAGCAGCTCAGTTGCAGCAGCGCTACGTGTGCTCTGAGGGCATCGATCACCTGTCTGTCTGGTGTCGATGGCACTTCATGACAAACTATTCGTGTTTTGAAGTCGCGGGAATTTTATCACATTTCTGTGTATTTTTTTAGTGTTTCCATATAGATCAATCAATTGATTCCACGCAGTCGCGTTCGTGAAATGAAAAAATCGGCTCTCCAGATGTGGCTTTAACAAAAATAATCTTGCTTGGGGTGAGAAGCAATGACCTTCTAGAGCCCTGATGCGTCCACTGCGATCAGTACCCGTATTGAATACGAGTATATCTTTGTTCAACACACTTTGTGTTCGTCATATCTGCAAAAGTGGTCAGCCAATTTTGAGATACGACTGCCATTTACCTTTAGAACCTTGTCAGCCTCTTTAAATTAGAAACATAATTTGTAGCCATGGGTAGTCTTTTTTTAAATTTATAAAGGACATCATGCCACAAGTCTGAGCTTCTTGATTATTGCCGTAACTACCTCTTCACTATAATACTTTCATTTTTTCCATTGCGAAAATTTGCTCTTATTTCGTATTGAGTCTACGGGGAAACCGTACATACTTTTGTACATTAATATCCGCTTGAGTATATAGCTCTAAGATTCGTCATCCCATTTACAGTAAAAAGACTGTACTATACAAGGTCTCCAATAATCAACGTTACAAATTTCTGAGTCCAAGTGTATCAAACAAACAAATGCATATTACGGCAATATAAAGAAAATAGTAAGTAAATATATAATGGTTGAAAATTAGCACAGTTAATTCAATTTGCCCTCCGTCTACGTCGATAAGAAACTGAAGACGCTTAGAGATGGACCTGCATGAGTCACGAATGACTCTGAAAGATTTTTGCATATATTTTTGAGGTTTGACTTCAGTGCATCAAAAAGTTGGTGTTGTGTCACTGCGGCTGTACTCTCCAGTATGGACCATATGCTATAACTTAGAGCAGTGATCTTCAAACTTTTATCCGCCGTGACCCCCTTTAAAAGATTTTATTGTTGTACGACCCCGTCAACTTTAGCAAAATAAAGAATAAAATATAAATATAACAAAAAATTTTAATGTTTGTAAGGAAATTGGGTCTACTGCTAATGATTTACCGAAAAAAATGACATTATATTATGAAATAACATTATGACATAAATTAGAAAAGTATGATCCTACATTTCACGATCCCCTTTGAATGGTCGTGCGACCGACACTTTGAAGAGCACTGATTTAGAGAATTAAGGTCTGGCGATCAAGTAGATAATTTTTTTTGCGAAGTAAAACGAAAGAGATTGGATGCTAACCACACATGTGCTCTCTTAGCTCCACGTGAAATAACCGAGTTTTGCTGCAATGACCACTGGCGTTTTTTCAAATGATTTTCAGCCCAAAAAACCGATGATTCCACAAAAATATTGTTCTGGTAATTTTCTTTTGCCATTTTAACACTTTCGACAAAAAACAATCAACTTATTCCGGTTTCAATGATGACGGCCCAAACCATCACTGACGCATCTCCTTGTCTTCGAGTGACTAGTGACCTGGGTGTCAATCTCACGAGTCCTACACAAAAATCGTTTATTTTGTACACTAAACTTCTTTTTGAAATTCAATTGTTCTGTTCGTCAATGAACACGAGGTTTGATAGCGTGCCTTCAAGGATACGAGAGAAAATCATTTTAGCTCCAGCAAGATGTTTATTCAAATTTATTTGTAGATAACACACGTTTCTTATCATGTTTCTAAAGAGAGGGCTTCAAGTCTTCGTATAGAATGGTGAATATGCTTCTGACTAATGCATTTCCCTCTTTTAAAGATTTTTGAAGAATCTCATTGTTTTTCTTATGACCTTTTCTCTTGTGAATTTTGCCAATTTTAATGTTCTGGCAATTCTAGAACAAATTTGTTCAAGCTTAATCTTTAATCGCCCAGCCTCTTTGAACTGCTTCCACGCTCTGCAGACCAGGAATCTGTTAACTTGTACGCTACTTCTGCTTGACTTCTTTAAGGGTAGGAAAATGAAGAATGAAGAAAAAAGAAAAGTGGAATAAAGAAAAGAGGAACAGTTCAATACACGAATCTTCTATCTGCTACTCGACCTATTCTATATTCAGATAGCTTATCAGCTCCTACTCTACTTCAGCATTTTGAGTTTGAACTAGAAAATAAAAACGATGTAGAAGAAAAAACCCAACAAGTCTTCCATATCCCATGACCCAGATTTTGAAGAAAAAGAGGATAGACCGGACCGATTGAGCCAAGAAGAATTGAGTGATTCCATTCGAGACCTTGACTTGTCAGAGAAGGTAGAACTTCTAGTGTCAAAACTACAACACTGGAATTTGATATATTTGAAAATATTAGAAAGACGAATGTCTTCAAGATTTACGGCGAAGTATTGTGTTTTGAATCAATATACACAGAACTTCCATTCAGTATCGTATCTACCGATAACATGGCTTAGATAGTACCCTTGGAAATTTCACGGTTTGGAAGTGATGAAATTAAGGATCTATGGAAATAAATACATTTTTCAGTTTTACCTGTGGTACTATCAGAATCTGATCTGAATATACCGATAACATGGCCGTGTAGGAATAGAACTCTAACAACGGAAAAATGGCGTATTTTATAGTAATCCAACGCCCTTGGTATTCACAATACAATGCTTATAATACATGTGTACCCGTTCTGATTTCAGTTCAATAATTTTGTGTAATAGATAAAAAGTGATTGTGACGGACACGCACAGATAAAGATAGAGAGATAGAAATACACTGTCAACTACATATATCACTATCAGTAAAAGCAATCCTAACCATCGAAGCTCTTAAAATATACGTTATAGATGTGTATTAGTGTGGAAGTAAATAATCCGTATCTACAGAGAAAAACTAGACGTTATGTTCATGAAAATGAACGCTCCTGAATCTGGTTTGATAAACATTCCCACCAAGAAATTTTACTGGGTAATTTTTTACAGACTTGGTAGCTTATGCTATCTGACACCAATTTAAATTTACCTTCTAGTTTTTCACAAGCGTGTTGTTTCTCACATTCTTCTCTGTAAGTTATTTCGAAACCTGTGATGTTCTTTGATCTAGTGAATGAATTTTATTCTTTAGTGTTCGTCACGTATCTTCGATGATATACATTCTAGATTTACTAGGCAAATTTAAAACGTTTTCTTTGTTTTCACAAAACCATTCACTAGTAGCTTCGCTGTCATTTTTTCTACCAATGATGGCTGGCATTGTCATTGTGTTTGGTTGACTGGTTTGTTTTAACAGGTGTTCAGCGCTTCTTCATTCAAATATTTCAATGCACGTCATCATATCTCACTCCTGCTGACACAGTTTATTTAAAATGCTCAAGCTCTATTCATTGAGATGTATATTTTTGGATATAATTCCTATTTTTATTGCTGTATCATTTTACTTGCGAATTATATATATGATTTGATTAAGTACCTATTAGTACATAAACCACTATGGAACTATAATCAACAACTATTATTGACTCAAGTAAAGTAATGCGATCTGAGGAATGTAGAAAATGTATATGTTGAGTTCAGAACGTAACCCTAAGACTGGACTCATTTTGTGAACTAATGTGGTAATAAGTCTTGATTTTGCATTGGAATGTTGATAAATTTAACACTGAATGTGCGTAGAAAAAACGCTTAAGGTATCACTGTAATCGCATAGAAATATTACTACTGAATAAATTTCCTCAATTTGACTAGCAAAACAATTTTGTGAGTTATGTCTTTCCTAAAAATGAGATATCATATATCTCCTCCCTGACTCTAGTGTCTGAAAATTACCTTCAACTATTCAGTTAACTTTATAAGTAACAAAACGAATTTAAATTCACTTAAATCATCCGAAAACATAGAACCATCACTAGAGTACAAAAGCTATAGGTGTCAAAACCAGCATACCCCATTGACATACTCGTATTTTTCATTTCAACTTTGTAGTCCCGGTGTGCCTCTAAATTTGACAGGTGATTTCCCTCGTACCTCTACTGTTTATATGCACAACGTGCATTTAAATGCAATATGCATAATGAGGAAGCAGGTACTAACCATGTGAGAGTAGTGCCTTAACTACTAGATTTCAGAGAATGTAGCGCTGATTGGGTATCCTCTTCAATTAATTAGCTGAGAATAGCATTTACGTATCCATCGTTTAATATGGTTTACTTATTCCTCATATTTTAGTGAAGCATATTAAATAAAATTATATTTTCATTCGTTATTTTCAAATTACTTTTTCAAATTGAGCCTATTTTCAAAACGTTTAAGCAAAAAATTTTTAAATTTCTCATCGTATTAACTTTATTTACTTCACATTGCTAGTCGTTGTTGAATTCACATTAGCGTGTGTCAAATGTTCTTTAGATAATTCTTTAAATAACGTTACAACACATTCGTACAAATCAGTTCTCAGCTTAAATCATTACTTGTAGTCTTACGAAAAATGAAGCATAACATGAAAGCTAGTAGCTTAATTACACACGTGAAGGGAATGAATAGCTGTAAAAGAATGCAATTCCATTCACGCGAGTCGATATAATCTCAGTAATTAATTCTGTGCTACCCATTACCCCTCCAAAGGCATGATGTTTTTCCCTGCATTCCAGTCGTGCGCGAAATTATTATTTACTTAGAGTGCCTCTGTCAAGTGCGCTGTTAATTACCATCAGCATCGGGCAGGGACAAGAGTCAAGGTTCGTTAACTGCTGGTTTTCTGTGTATACGTCGTTTATTAGATTCTTTCAACGAGAATTGATTAATTAAAAAGTTTGCGTCGAAAGACTTGAATTTATACCCTAGGTAATTTGTAGCAGGTAAATGCAAGACTTGCACGTATGCGCATAAAAATGATAAAATGCCAGATTTTAGTTTATCAACATTCGTATTGGTTCTTTATTCGAAAGAGCAAGATCTAAAGCAGTGTTTAAATTCTTTCAATCACCGCCCTCTTAGGACACTATTTTATTTTCCACTGCCCCCTAATGATTATATTACTGTATATTATACAGTAATAAATGCCCCAATTCAAGGCGTACACTCCTACCGCCCCCTTGCATTTCCTCAACGCCCCAGGTACGGACCACTTTGAGAAACACTGATCTAAAGTTTTATTCTATCTCTAGAATACGTTGTTCCCTACCTTATGTACACCTCATGATTACCAGTAGTATTTAAATTACAGCCTTTTAAAAATGTATGCATTTTTAGGACACCCTGTATGTATGCACAGGGTGACCCATAAGTAGGTACCTTTTTAAAATTATTATAGCTATAAAACTAAAAATGGTAAAGAGATTTAGTTAATTCAGAATGAAAGAAGAAATTTCAAACTTTAATATAAATTTATAAATGAAACAATAAAATACGTTTAACTATGGAATACAATATCTTTTAAATGACCTCCATTATTAGTCAAACAATAACGTGCTCTTTCAACAGTGCTGTTCATTACTTTCCTTACTGTCTTTGATGAAATGCTGTTGATCTCTTGAATGATGTTTAGTTTTTATTGCTGTAAAGTATCAGGCATTTCAATGTAACCATTTTCCTTCAAGTATCCCCAGAGAAAAAATCAGGAGCACTTAGATCTGGAGATCGAGGCGGCCACGGTATATCACCAAAACGAGAAATTATTCTGTTTGGAAAAATTACTTTTAACATTTGCCTTGTTTCTTTAGCTGTGTGTGCTGTAGCTCCATCTTGTCGGAAAAAGGTAATTTCTGTGTTATTATTTCCAATTTCAGGTATCAAATATTCTTGAATCATCTGTCTATACAGGTTTCCATTAACACAAATTGCATCACCATAAACATCTTCAAAAAAATATGGTCCAATGATCCTCGAAGACGTGATGCCACACTATACTGTTACTTGAGCTGAGTGAAGTGGACGTTCATGAATTTCTTTTGGATTTTCTGAAGCCCATAATCTGCAATTTTGCTTATTAACAAAACCATTGAGGTGAAAATGTGCCTCATCAATCATTATTAAATTCTTTACAAAGTTTTCATTTTCTGCAAGCTGCAGAAAAGTATCCGCAAAATCTAATCGTTTTTAGTAGTCCGTAGGATGGAGTTCTTGAGTTAATTGAATTTTATATGGATGATGCGTTAGATTTTTTACCGAAATACGTTGCAGTGAGGTACGTGGCCTTCTCAGTTGAATTGAACGTCTCGTAGTTGACGTTTTGGGCCGATCAGCAACACTCATTGCAACATCAGAATTGAAGCATCAGTTCGTATGGTCCGTGGCCTGCCACAACGTTGTGTGTCTGCTGTTGTCCCAGTTTCTCTAAATTTCAACACCAGTTTTTTATGCACTTCTTCGAAGAACTTCTTTCAATACCATTAATATTCCTGGAATTCCTCTAAACTGCAGTAACCGAACAATTACATCGGATGTAAAGTTCCACTATTTTTGCTCATTGTTCCATTGTGTAGCGATTCATTTTGGCGGGTCGATTTTATGAATTTTTGGGCAATATGTTGTGATTGTCGGTAGTCTCCTCATTCATTCTGAATTAACCAAATTTCTTTACCATTTGTAGTGTTGTAGCTACATAAAATCTATACTATAATAAGAGCCGCGTCCGTCCGTCCGTCTGTCCGTGTATCACACTCTTCTAATCGATAGCTTTGATAGCAACAAGGATAAAGCTTAAGAAATACAAGAAATCATTCTATTGCATTGTTTTCTGTGGTAATTCAATTCCCTTTCACTTGCATTTTGGTATCCATCATACACAATCTGTTTATTTTTACAAATAGAAATTTTCTCTGGACCTTTTTCTGTTGAAATTCATCATGGTGCTTTGATATTTTTAATTAATAATGCGAAAAAAAATGTTTTAAATAAGTTTGACCAGTAACCTGGCTACCACTTAGTATAAGGCCAAAGATTTTGGAAATTGAGTTATTGTTTTCGGAATTGTGATTTTCTTGAAAATAGTTTTAAAAAGGTACCTTACTTATGGGCCACCCTGTGTAATAGGCGCTCTTACGGATTTAGATAAAAGGAAATTTCGTAGGGTATACATGTATTGTAAGCATTGTATTGTGGATACCAAAGGCACATCCATCAATGGGGAAACTCTTTCGCAAAGCCCGCCTCCACTGGCAAATTAAAATGAAAAATTTGGTAAAAACCGTGATTTTCACGTGTGTATCTAGTAGTTTTAAAAAGGTACCTTACTTATGGGTCACCCTCTACTAGTAGACCCACATGTAAAAATATTCACGTTTTTTCGCTTAATTTTTTCGTTTGATTTTCAGTCGACGTGAGCTTTGTGAAAGAGTTTCCATATTGACGGATGTACGTTTGGTATTCACAATACAATGCTTACAATACATGTATACCATAACTAATTTTCTCTTATCTAAATCTTTAAGAGTGTGGCAGAGAGACGCATCAAGCAAGCGACAAATTGTGTAATAATACATAATGGGATAGTGGGATATTACGAACCACCGGTATTACTCCGAAATAGTCGACAATTTTCATTTGTTTCGTTAATAACTTAAACTCTTCAATGGGCTTATAATCTACTGGTAAGAGAAGTAACTTCAATTTCTGTGATCAACTGATAAACAATTTGTATTGTTACTAAACAGTCCACGAGGCCTAAAGAGGAGCATGGTAACTGTGTTTCTTCGTTGGAAATTAAGGTTTCTACGTTGGTGTCCAATTGACCGAGGCTGGCAGATGACACGGCTAACTAGAGTGTGTCATATTTTTTATTTCATTTCTA
>VCRD01000970.1:0-13419 GCA_006783055.1 Trinorchestia longiramus | reverse complement strand
ATTTTTCAGCATTCGCAGATATTTAAATTTTGAATGAAAGGAAGTATGACGTTTTTACTATAGTAATGAATTATTTAAGACATATGCATGACATCTGCATTAAAAAGTGCGGATGCTGATCTGAAAAATTATGAGAATATCATCACCACCTCTAGTTTTTTCTATCGGAGGTACTGAATTGTAGAAATGATAATATTACAATTCTTGAAAATAAATTATTTTTGGGTAAATAAGACGACGAATTCATAAAATAACATTGTTCCTCGTAACAAGTACAGTATACGGTGTGGTATTGTGACTACATTTAACTAGTGAGTGTTTCAACGAAGTTTAATTGGATGAGAACAAAAGTAAGCTCTAAAATGAATGCAATTTTAAAGGCCATGAACTTGATGTCGGGAGACTGAGGTCAAATTGCATTGGACAACAACACCTTGAAATTTTACTAACACTACTATCGTAGCAAAATTAGGACACGTCAGGAGAGAGAACAGGAAACTACAAATTTCTGACACGTATCAAGCTACGTTGGTTGAAACCTTCATTAATCTAAGGGAAATTATTACCATTCTACAAGAATCAACTAACATTCTATTTAATTTTAACTCTTTTTTCGATGAAGATCATAGAAGTTTTTCATCGCATCAAACGTTGTCGTTGCCGAAATAATTTTTCGCTGTCTGGGAGAAATGCATTGCTCTACTAGCATCTTAATTCTTCTTCGAATTTAAAGGTGGTCATTTTGGACAATGCGAGCCACTTGGGAGTCTCATTCGTCTACAACGCAGGAGATTGCGGGCCTCCACAGAGGAGATACAACAATGTGTTTGCCCAGTTAGCCTCTTCACTTCTGTGGATAAAAAAGTTTTTGTTGAACTTCTTAACCCTTTACTGTCGTAGTGGACGAATTCGTCCAAAGTCACAAAAGTTATTGTGTATAAGAATTTCAGTTCATTATCGAACATATTCAGATAATGCCTTACTCGTCAGGTTTTGCTCCGATGTTCCAAGGATATTTTTTGAAATTCAGCGTTTGTAAACGACTTCAGAATGTTATAATTGATGTATTCAATATCACTTTTCTCATTCAACCCATTCAATGATTTCAGCTGTAAAGGGTTCAGTAATGAAATATTTAGGCCTTTAAACTCGTGCATTTAAAAACTTTTAATTCCTTTCTCTCGGTTAACTGTGGAGTTTTTTCATAGAGACAGCTATGACCATTTTGATGGAACCGCTTTTTGATGTTTTAGGGCTTAGGCCAATGATCGGTTTACATTTGACTTCCCTCTTTCCAAATTCACTCAATGTCTGCAAATTTAATTAATTAATTCTATACGTATGTAGGATATACTTAATCTTCTTGTTAAATACTTTCATGCCAAAGCTCGTTTATACCCGCTCTTTTATTAACATGATTATCATATCCTGAATTAGGGAAAAAATATGAGGTCATTCTGCAAGTTTTGTCCGGAGATTATCAAAAGCAAACAAGTGATCAAGTTTTACAATGTTTTCATTAGTTGTGATTGAACATTTTTTCAATGTTTTCCCTGCACATGCATGTCATCACACTTCCCGCATCCAGTAACAGAACATTATGCTAGTGATAGTCTGCAAGCGCTGCCCTACTTCGAGCCCTACGTCCATCGAAACGCATGTCTGTTCCTGACACCTGCATCAATAGGGCTCTTTTGAATGGAGCAAGTGCTGTGCGAAACGATGACATGTTCCATTTTGCGAACGTCGGCAGTAAATTCAGCGTCGTCGAAGCATAGCAGTGCACTTGAGCTTCCTGCAATTGAATACTAAACTAGGGCGAATCTTCTTTTTCATTCGCAAAAAAGAACTGCTTCAGTAAGTTCATATATATTTGTGCGCTTAACTTCGAGTTAGCTTATTGATAGGGAAGAAAGCGGATGTTCTTATTCTTAAAAAGTCGATGCTAAACACTGCGAAACGCAGCTCAAAACACTGACGTTAGGAAGTCCGTAATTTTTGCTTATTCCTCTTAAAACAGCACGGGTGTCCCGATTCTGTATGTTATTCCGGAATTATACATCAATTTAATGTCAGTTATCAGTCTTTTTACTACAAGTAAAATTATTCCATTGCATTTTCTTTAAGCAGATTGAAAAAGGTGTATATTGTTTGGATCTTTCAGGTACGTTACCAAATGTAGACCAACTTCAGGAATATGAATTAATAGTGAGACTATGTTCTTTTGGGCGAGAAATATCCTTATTTTTTCGTAGTACAGAATTCTCTTTGTGCTGATGTTGGATGGCTGAAGTTGATATTTCTTTCCTTACTCTGATTTTTTTATAAGCACTGCAGTATAAATAACCAAAGCGCTAAACCAAAGTATCCCTAGGAAATCCATTCCTCTTTTGTTCATTAAATTATTTGCGAACAAGTGACCTACTTCAATTAAAATGACTATCTCTTAATTACATCCTGAACCAAGTAATTGCTATTCATAAGACGTTAGCGAGGCTTTGCTTGTTCTAATCCCTAAAGGATTGAACGTGGGGCAAAATTTTTCTGCAGAATGCAGAAGGTCATTACTGTTGACCATATTTGGATGCAAGGGCGTGTTCAGGAAATGTAGGCAGTTTAAAGGCGTAATTTACGTCCGACCTGCCGTACCTTCAGAGCCACAACTAAAGTGAGCATCCTAACTTCTTGTTTTTTGAACTCTGCTTATTATATTGGGGGAAACGCACAGGGCTGAAATTCAACAAAATTATATTGAAATTCGACAGACTCATATGAACGGTGAAAACTCTTTATTCCAAAATTTAAGGTTAGGGCGGAATAAATCACGGTCTCAGTTTTTTCTACGTGTTTTTGCCACTTTTCAAGAATGTCAGACCGTGTCTGGGAGTGAACTTGAACTTTATTACTTTTGAAGATTGTTTGTTTAAATTCCTTTAATTAATTCGTTATGATTCGAAACTCAATGTTTGTTGTTTCATCAATGCATGCCCTAACATTGCATCGTAGTTTCACTGAAATATTTACAGGAAACTTGTTGCGTGGTCAACTTACCCAATTCGGCACTATTCATCATCACCAATAGCCCAGTAAAAAGGAGATAATATTTTTAGGCTATAGTTGTATGAATATGCAGGATTCTCTTCTAAATTTTCGAGTATTCTCTAAGGTTTTGGGTGAAACTGAATTGATTTTGAATAAAATCAACCTCTACTAAGCGAATGAAAGTAGAAAGTTTGACAATACAGTGGAATTCCTCATATCCGGACAGCTACGCCGTCCGGATATGAGGACGTCCGGAAATAATGTGGTAATTCGATATATGGTTAATTGAGAGACTGAGTTTTAAATATCGTTTATTTTTAAGAATTGCTAGAAGCGTTAGCAACATAGAAATGATAAATGTTACACTAATAAATTAAAATATGTTTTCCAGAAGTCCAACGACTAATAATAGAAAAAACCCACACTGAAAAATTGTTATTTACGTTAATAGTACATGTAGTAAATTATACAAACGCATACATTTTGAAATTCATTACGAAATTCATATAGCAAGTTTATAATGGAGTTTTATTCTTTAGTTTCATAGGCATTCATAGCATCTTTCGCTGTTTCCCTTACTTCAGCTGCTTTCATTTCTTTCTTTTTTTAATTGCCAAGCACCTTTGAAGTGATCTAGCATGAATACATTCACTCCTGCTAAAAAAAATTTTTTCATGAAGTTCACAACTTGCAACATTGATTTTTGTATAGATTCCCACATTATTGAATTATCATTGTTTTGTTCTGAAAAAGTAGAGCTGTCAGAATATTCTTCGTCAGAGTGTGGAACAGCATTTTTTTGCTTTGTGGAAGGAGAAGTTGTAATATCCTCTTCATATATCTTCTTCATCAGAAGTAAGGGTCTGAAGCTGATCGCCCTCAGGAATTAGTTTAAGTGTCTCATTCAATTTTAAAGCTTCTTCAGCAGGCAAAAATTTCGAAATTTCAACGATATCATTATCATTTTCACTTGCATCCCTATTTCCCCATATAAATTCTTCCATGCTCTTGAAAGGGTTGTTTGTTTCACTGTTTTCCATGATTCACTCAATATGAAAACAGCATCCTTGTTGTTAAAAATTGTCTGAAAATCTACAGGTTCAACGTTTTCCTCCAATATCCTCAGCATGAAGTTATTTAAAATAAATAAATATATTTTCTGAAATGAAATGTTGACAATCAAGAAAAGCATTCATATAAAACACAAGAGCATAAAAGGAAAATATGTCCGGTCATTCGATTGTCCGGATATCATGTGTCTGGAAATTATGTTGTCTGGGAAAATAGCTGTTCGGAAATGACTTTCTGAACAAACTGCTCAAAGAAATCGCCAGAAAAACTGTGAATATAAATTCTTATATAAATGTAATTTGTAACATGCAAAATGTCTCGAGAGCTATGACTGAATCATCGGAGAGAATATGCCTTTTTATATTCCATGATGTCAAGCAGATGGTTGATATTTCAAAACTAATTGCGTATTATAATGGGATTCCACCGTAGGTACAACCTTTACAACATTAAATAGTCCTGGAATATAAACATATTTTGTCTGTGAAGATAAAATATCATGAAGGGCAGACCTTTCAACTATGCTGTGTCATCTACTAGTCGGGCAAAGCAAGAGGTGCTTTGTGTTAGTATGCTTACGTCGATGCTTACGATTTTTTTATGAAATTTTTGACCTATTCTGTGATTTGTCTTCTTGGATGCTAACCAGAATATCATGGAGAAGGCTATGCTTAGCTCAATACTTAATAAAGTCACATTAGACTAGTAACAATTTTACACTTTGAAGATCTTTGTGGTTATGTTATCGACCGTTGTATTTTCTCATGTGTCTGGTGATTCGTGTAAAACCTTGTCTCAGAATTTTGGTTTCTGAAGCCTAAGGCTTATAAATTTAGCTTCAAGTAAGAGCATTTTCATTTAAAATTCCTATTGAAATATGTTCATTATTTTTTTCACGTTCTTTGTAGGTAGAACTAAGCTATGTATCTCTTTTTCTGTTTATATGTTACCGTAATGCCGCATTTTCCAGCGGGCTATTTAGTGCGACGGCGGTGCCGGACGCTGTTCAATTTATCTTGACGTGACCACATCACGCCGTACCTTCCTGCTCTCCGTCCGTCCCATAAACTTTATCAGTCTTTACCTTGGCAAATGGGTCCTAAAATTATCGCAGGCTAGTGGCGGTCGTTCGTGAGTGTTATCTCTCTGAACTCTAGGCGCTTGCACTCTGCTTACTTGCGCGTCAGTCTTTACAAAAGGTTCATGCGGCTGCATGTTCAAGCATTTTTCTTTAGCTCAATACACTTATAAAAATTTTCTTTCTTCCACTGTGACACAAGAATTCGCTTATTACGTTCTGCTGTTATTCCTGCCATCTTTCTAGTTTTAGTTAAACGGAACATTCATAGAAAATCTACAAAATTGTGCAATATACATAATTTCATTCATACGATTGATAATGTTATTTAAAAAACCTGCATGTTGTACTGATTTATAGTTCGTATATAGTTCGTATCTTGTGCTAGATCACCTGTGATGTAAAAAACTAAACTGGTGAAAAGGTATACTATGAGTCTCTGATTAAATTACTGTAGACTCTTAATGATTTGAATTAAATCTGATTCTGGAGTTACCGTAGCTATGCGATATGCATTGAAAAAAACGAAGCGAGAGAATACAGAATGTGCTCATTCTGTAATTGTTCCAGAGTCCAATAATTAGTTGCAGAAAGTATTGTATAACAGCAACAGTACTTTCCACTGTTTCTTTGCTGGGTATTCAAATTTTCATTCGATAAAAGCTAAATTGATATGCTGGGCACTGATTGCTGTTCTGAGCTAACGCTGAAATATTTATATCCCAGACAATGCATTGTGCTTCGAGACGAACAAGTTAGATTAAAAACTTTAGTAACATCCAAACGGATCAGTGATCCGTTGTTTTGTTTTAATTTCTGTCTTCTCACTAATGATGTCGAAGTAATTGATTAGAATACGAAGGCTCTAATGGACAATATTACAAGAGACATTGTCGGCAAAGAAAGAATGTTCATTTATTTGAATCCGCCGTACGCATTTGAAAAATAAATACCCCAGAATTCTCCCATTGGTTTTGATTTCACAAAAGTAAAGCTTTACATCCTGTATATCAAAGTGAACCTGGTTATTCTCATTATATGGATCTAAATGTTTAAATTTATACTGGAGTTTATTAACGATGGAGAAAGGCGATTTATTTAGGCCTTGCATGGAAATATAATATTGCATTTAATCAACCACTATGACCTATTTATTGAATTACTCTGAAATAAATATGACACTAATTAAATTATGCTAATTTGCTCACCTCTTGTGGGCACTGCGTGATATGCTTTTGTTAAGACAACATACATGAACACTCACATTCTGTAATGACATTCTTTTTCAATTACTAACTCCCAGTGGACCATGACGCGGCAGATAATCCACACACGCACACTATAAATTCCTGACTACATTGGAGTGCGTTTCGGAATGCATCTCTCACAGAATTATAACTCATATCTATCTGTATCAATATATGATACTTTATCTCGAATAGCTATGATGTTTTTTATATTTTTATCACAATATTTTAGTCACGAATAAAATGTGAAACTTTGCGTTTTAAAGTTTGATATAGTCGTAATTTGGCCTGAATGTTTTCAGCCAACTCGAACTTTCTCTGATTTCTGGTACAATTACTACTGATTTATGATGTATTTTGTGGTGCACAGCCGGTAATGTTTTTTGACATCGTTCTTTCCCTCTTTCTTTCGTTCTCCTTCCCTCTCAATGATCGCTGCTTTGTTTGGCCCCAACTCACATTACATCAATCCCAGCACTATGTGATTCGGAAGCTGAAGACGGGGAAGGTCTAATGTCTTCCTAGTTTATGATCAAAGCTATTGAAGCACACCGATTCTTGCTTCCGATGTGCTTAGCGAAAGCTTGTGCTGACGCAATTTTAGTCACCAAGAGTTGTGAGGCTACAGAGTTTGGTTACTGTTTTCATGGTCGTAAAAGAACTTTAGAACAGTCCTCTCACCCATGTGATAGTGAGCCTTTAGCAAGTTCGACAGCTGCAATGGCGCCCATTTTACGCTATCCCCCAAGAATTGTACTCGTTGTACTATGTAGGTTACAAAATTATGTACCGGGGAATTGTACTCGTATTCACTTCTGGTTGAAAGTGGTTTTAAGACAAAGAAAGATGTAATTCACAGCTGAAAAGCTGGTTTCTCAGAATTTATTGGTTGCCATAGTGTCAATCCAGACGACCTAATCGCTTTTACACTGTTGGCTCTCTTAGATACTGAATATCGTTCAGCTTACAGAAGGAATAGGAGCTCAACACGGGCACGAGCTGATAGATCAGTCGGCATGTTGTGTTCGCGGGGGTGGAGACACTACACTTCAAATATCATACAAGTGTGACAACTCAACGGAGAGAATATGCCTTTTTATTAACGCTCCAACAATTTTGAATTTATGTTACTATTTGTTGTATCAAATTATACTGTGAGACAAACGCACTATAAATAACATAAATTGTTTGCCTAAAATTTTGTATTTTTGTCCATGTTGCAGGCTTTTTTTGACTTGTCTAAACGAGACGCACTGCGATCTAAAAGTCGCTTTGAATAAAAATGTTTTGTCCTTCTGATTTTCCTCAATGAATATTTTTTCATGCGTCGGTAAACATGCTAAGCTCAAACCCAACATTCACAAATTATTGATGAGTTTCAGCATCAACTTCAGGATCTTGAACCTGAGAATTTTTCTAATGTCTAACTTTGTGGTTTGAACTTGATTAAGCTTCATCAGGCTATGTTGAAAATTCCTCTAAATTCATACTTGTATTTCTTAAGGTTACGGAATAAAACATGCAAAAAATAGTGAACTATTTTTCAGTGTCTCATGAATGCTTTTTCCATTAAGTTTTTCTTATTGTTCATGATAATGTAATCCTACTGATTTGATAAACATTCCGAATTCCGAATTAACTATCCTGAATGTATTATTTCTTCGTATGATAAAATTACATAGCTTGGATATTAAGAGAAGAGCACTTATTAGACTTCATCAAAGTTACAAATTTCGCGAGCGTAAGCTGTGTCGGTGTTGCACATGCCGAGGGCGAGACTGTGTTTCTGCGGACAGAGCTCTCGTGTTGTCTTCGGTTCTGAGCTTTCGTGTTGTCCGGAACGCCGAGTTATGCCGTTGACGCTTCTCTGAACTCAAGACCAAGTCCTCTTGGCACGTTGTGATTTCTGAAGTAATTAGGCGTCATTAGCATAGAAATGAGAAACTCCTGTGCATGCCATCAGCTAATGACTAGTTGAATACTTTTGGGGTTGTACTATTGCTTATGGAATTGTAAAAAAGAGCCTAATTCCGACTTCACACCTGTTTGTTTTTGATGCAATAGGGATGGAGGAAAAAGAGATGACGATATATTTGCAATTTCACTGTGGACTGGTGCACGAAGTATTTTCCTTTGGACTATTGTTGACTAGTAGAAATAAATATTAAGTATATATTTCCGCCTTTCTTACCAAACTTTCAAGAAATACCATAATTTTTAGCTTACTTTGCGGTCGTTAAAGCAGTATGTAAAATGTATAGTGATCAAGTTTGTAAATAATAGTCAGTACTAATATTGGTAATATGACTGTAACGATGAAAATATTTTCACCTCTTTAGGTAGCACTATATTAAATTAAAATGCATGCGCATCACCAACCTATTCGTTGTGAGCGCCTTACTGAGGCCTATTCAATGAATACACCTTGACCTACGTTAGATTGTCAATAGCTGATCTGCGTGACCATATACCTCAGCCAAATATAGCCCCAGAGGCTTTAATCAAATTAATGGTTTCGGCACACCGTTCGTGCTTTCAATGTCAGTTCACAGCCATAATTCCTAGTCCATTATCAGTGATAGGCAGCCGTGCAGGTATATCATTTGTACCTGACATCTTTGAGTATTCAATGTCCCATCATAGGGTTTTTACCTGGATATTTTTTATTTCTTGGAGTACATACTGCCTTACACTCGTATTCTAAAGGCAAAGAAAGAAATGAAGAATGCTGGAAGTCAGAGTCCAATGAGCATTTTTTGAAAGTGCAGTCAGATTTTAAATTTAGATTGTACGAATTGGCAATACATTTTTATATTTTTCGCAGCAGTAGCTGGAGATACTATCGAAAATAATCGTTGGTGATAGGGGAAATCTGTCTTCTACTTATTTTTTATTAACAAGAAACGAGAGATGTGCAAGATTTTTCAGAATTGCGAACAGACAACTGCTGTTTAAAAAAACTGTAAAAGAAAATGTATGTGAATGAGTGCTGTCTAATAAAATTGATCATGACTGGCATTGATTGGTTAATGCATGACATGACATGTTCACCTCTGGAAAAACTCAAACCTCAACATATATGAAAAACTAAGACTTTTCTTATTTAATAGAAATGAGCAGAACTTTGAAAAATACAAAGAAAAACTAGACACACTTTATTCTAAGAGTCATGGAAAAACGAATGCAAAATCAAAAGGATTCTTAATCATTTGTGATCCTTTAGTTCTAACGTTAGCCTCCCTGATGTTTGACTCACGTACAGAAATGTTCATTAGCATTTTCATGTCCAGAATTTCATAATAATTTCGTACTGTATTTACAAAACATATATTTTTCATGACATTGTCGATCATATTCACGGACATGTCTCATACTTTGTAGAATCATTTTATTTATATGTCAAATAAATTGTTAGCTTTGGGATCTTTTTTTACCAAAAACATGTCGACATTCAAATTGGGCAAATTAGAGTGATTATTTTGTAATGCGAAACGGCAGATATCAATATTCGATTTAAAGAATTCAAAACAATATCATTCGTACAGTCCTAACATAGAGTCATTGCAAAATTCTGAGAAAAACGCAGAGAATAATGGCCGCTTAAAGCAGGGTAATGACGTGTATATTTGTTTCGCAAAATTCTCATTTCTCCAGCCTACCGGTGATGGGCATGTAAACTTCATGATGATTTACGAGGAAGCAGCTGCCCAAAACGAATTCAGCAACCTTGTTAGTGTTCTCATCCGTCTCGCTGCATGCCAAATAGATCTATTCCATGACAAATTGTTCACAATGTTTCTCTTTTTCTATATCATTTGTTTACGGAAGAATCCCCAAAAGCGACCTGGTCTGCCACCACGTACATGAATGAACGGTGACGACCGACCGTTACGTACGTGTAACAAAACTCCTCTGTTCAGTGCAACTAGTGACCTTTTGTTTCCGCTTACTGCATGACTTATCAGAACAGTCATCCCTGACGAGGTAATTTTATAATGTGCTATGATTTAACGAATAGCCTTCTTGCACAAGCGTAATTACATATTTTCTACGAAGCCTCATCCTATTATAATAATTCAATAAGATAGAGACTTTAATCGCAGCGCATTCTTATCTACTTAGTAAACACATCGTCGGCAATTCACATTGGCCCAAATTAGACAATATTTATGCTTAAAACTGGACATTTCACAACACTTGTTTTCAAATTCCGGGAAAAAGGAAATGTATATCTCGTTTGCTTATTTTAATATCAGTTAGAAAAAATTCGTACCTTTCTCTCTAGTAAATTGCAGCTTTAACTTGTTCATTCCTCGACACTTTCTTTAGAAGAAGCAAAGTTTATTTCGATTTCAACTTTGAAGCTTCTCAGTAGAATTCATTATCTAAATCCTTCGCTGGCCTAAGACGAAATTAGATTCTGTTTTTCTACTTAAGAAATCTATCAAAAAACTTCATAAAGTTTGGACAGATCTTTGCAGAAGTTAAGAAGATGTTTACTGAGCTATTGGCTAGAAAAAGGACAACTGAAACTGCTTTTTTGCCATTTTCTTCGTTCATAAAAAATCAATGTCTTTTTTGTGCCTTCAAAACATCTCAAATGTTATTGGCTCCCAAGAATTCATCAGATGAAGGCTGCTTCTAATCTGATTGATGGGAAAGGGAGGCTGGACACCGGCTTTCAGTCTCTAAAAACGAATATTTTCAGGTCCTGTGAGTGGCCTACTTCGTTGATTCAAAAGTTCAGCGAGAAGTTTAGCGGAAACGTTTGTAAAAACATAACCCGTGTGTATGTAGTTTTTACCGTAGTCATCTTTAAACGTGCTCGCGGTATGAATCAACATAGAATATAGGACATCAATATAAATTAAATATTAGCATGACTGATCTAGGTATAGGTACTGTACATGTTTCATTGATACTTTTGATGCAATTTATATTTGCCCACTGTGACGTATAGATTCTCTCACACTATTTGTTCTTTTAAATAAAACTACGTTGGGGGAACAATATCCGAGCGCCCTATTTAAATTCTGATGTTTTCAAGCGTCCTGATGTCACCGGGGCGTGTGCGCGAATTTGAAAAACAATTATTTCTCAAACCTTGCAATATTTTTGTGGACTCATAACTGGATATTGTTCAGGTAAGTACACTGTACACATTTATGTATGTATATGCCGATTCTTTACCCATTGTAAAAAAATGATGCGTTTCCAGACCAAAATTAGTCTTAATGCTACTAATTACCTTCGTAATTACTCGTCCGAAGTCACATTTCAAGTTGATTTTTTTCGTTGTTTCTTTCCTGCTCTGTTGGTGCATCACGAGTCGCAATGTCCCGCCAGACTCAAGAATTCACCGTCAGTGTAGAACTCCTGTGATAAATTCTGAATCCTAACTCGTATGTCTCAAGTCCAATTTAATTTATAGCGATTTTTTTAAAACTTTTGAACACTTTATATGTACGATAAAATAATTCGCTTATGAAAGACTCACTCCGATACTTCGGTTAAGGTCATAAGTGTAACAATTTTGGATGTATACGACATGCGTGTGTATTGTAATGATGTTTCATAGATTTGTAAATATTTATCAATGCCTATAAAATATTTGCATGCACGCTTTAAGATTTATTAAAAGATTTTTTATGAGAAGTTTGTTTTCCTTCGATATTATTTTCATTGCATAGAATGAAAAACAATCCCAAGTCACGGCTCTTGTGAAAGACATAGAAACGCTAGGACACTAATTTTTTACAACCAAGGATGTCATTTATTAATTAATTGTTAAAGTATTTTAACTCATCATTTAGTAAAATCTAGGAAAAAACTAAGGCTTTCATACAAACTATTTTTAGCTACCTTCAGATTAAAAAACTTGTTTGTGTAATTTCAAACGTGTTGACTTCTCTGTCGAGAAACTGGACACAAAGTTTGTATGCACAGTCCTGAATCATTAATTTTAGCTGTCAGCGACACACCTCATAATCTGGTATTTTTTGCCTTTAGTCTGACACAACAGTGAGAGAAAGTCACATCCGTTGGAAGTTGATTTGAATTTGGAATCCGTTGGATTTGTACCCACGAGAATGCTTTTCATAAACAGACACATTCCAGTGTGAAAATACTGCACTCAATCCTGGAAAACTAAAGAATAGGACAATCATCTGACATTCTGTAGACTTTCAATTCGACCTGGACCGTGGGTTGGTGGTGACAGTCTTATTTTTCGAAATTGTCTCTTTAGTGACCTGCGTAATTTTTAAAACGACTGACACGAGTCAGGAAAATATGTTTGCAATGCAGCATATCTATTTTCAATTTATCATCATAAAATTATAGGCATTTCTTTCTGCTCATTTCAGCAATAATGATTGAATTTCAAAGTGTTGAAACGTTTGCTATTTAAAATCGGGATTGATACTTTTCCCAGACGAGATTTCCATTTCCAAACAATGAACGACTTATCATTTCTAAGCAACAAACTACTACTTCATTTCGATCACCTCTGCATCTGAGAGGGGAAAGTAGAGAGGAAATTGCATGCACAAACGAGTTCTACTTTTTATATCATTAGTTTGTTTATGTACCAATAGAATTCTTACGACCTTCTTCAAAAAAGGGTTTACAAATAATCCAATGAACGAGGTCCTAATTCTTAATGGTTAGAATGAATTTTTCTAATGTCACGCAGCTGATTTATATTCGAGACTGATTGATGTGCTGACTGGTGTGCAGACTGATGATGCTCGTGAGCATTTTGACACCGTAGTCTTGTTTTAAAATGTTAAAGCTTCACACGCTTTCAAAATGTTGACCCAATACACTGGGCGTGGGTGCGTTGTGTGTGCCTCCAAGTTGTGCGGTTAAACCTATTTATGCCCTTTATACCATTATTCGACAAACCGTCACACAGCAACAGAGGTGGTGGTTCCCTTATCTACGTCAAAGAAAAGTTGCAACCACAAATCAAAACCAAGC
>VCRD01000969.1:71132-180330 GCA_006783055.1 Trinorchestia longiramus | reverse complement strand
TAGGACCATATGGTCTTCCTTTGTTTAGCACTGTTTCAGGTCCAAGTGGACCATACGGTCATCTTATAATTTTTCCTTTGAAAATAAACTTTGAAGTATCTATATGTATTATTATGCCCTATAGTTATAATTTAAGTGAAAAAAACTAACAAAAATATTTTTCCAAACTCGAAAAAAAATTGGTCGCTAAAGGGTTAGGAATGCTAAGAATTACATCAATAACAAATGGCAGTTGAGCACCACAAGAAATCTGCATGAAATATTTCCTTGGCTACTACCGTATTTCACCTTATACAGGGTGCAGCAACGTAACTTCCTTTTTTTAAAAGGAACTCCTTTGGAAAAAAGGAAGTTGAGTTGATGCCATCTGTACATCTTTACCCTAGATTTAGGGTAGAACATGGCAGTGGTGAGACGCAGGTGGCCAACGTAACGCCATCTGTTGGGAACAGATGAAACTCAGAGACAGATTATTCGACTCTTCTATCACTTCTTAAACTGTCATGAGACCTACGGGATATACAAAAAAATGTATCATAGAAAACTCCCTTACAAAGCATGTCACATATTTTTTTTACAGACAGTCTATAATCTATAAAAGAGCATTGCATATAAGGGCAAAAATTTAGATTACAATTAAAATGTTTTGGCCTTTCGCTCCGTGAGATGTAATGCAATAATTACTTCACTTATTCATCTAATCAAAATTACATACATACAAACTCACTATTTTGTCATACAAACTTACTCGTACAATTGAGACTCGTTTCTGCAGTAACTGAAAACTCATGGCAAGAAATAGACTTTGACACCAATATGTACACAAAGTCAATTATTCCTGTCATAATTACCGCTAACTGATTCAGTTATAAGGGTTAGGCCTAAACCCTGAAAGTGATGCTTAGAAACATACAAATAAGAGTAAAGTCATTCACTCGGCATGAGGTAAACCAATTGCCATAAAAAATGGTTATATGTAACTTCCTGCATGATGACGAACTTGTGGCAAGCGCAAAATTTAAATTAGCATTACAATAAATTAAAAACTTTTTTACCGATAGAGGGACAAAAAATTATTCTAAAACAAGAATGAAAGTCTAAAATGTTATAAAAGACAGATTCGAACATAGATACGATATAATTAAGTGGATAAGAACAAAGTTGTAGATACAAGCTAAGTTTTGAAGCGTAGCATCAACCTGTTTTTACCAAGTACAATACTAACGTTAGTACTAGAACATTACTAAACACTAGCACTAACACTAGCCTTTTACTAAGCAGTTAATTTAGAGCACGAGGTACACGATCACATAATTGTGAATAACAATATCGTTGAAAAATAAAGAGGCATTTTTAAAATATATGAAAGTTTGTGCGTTTGAATCAAAGTTGATACCAAGTTTGAAACTTGAGATTTTCAATATAAGCACTTCATAAAATACATATTACAGAAGTATATATTAAGCAAAACAACCATATTCCATATTTTCCTCAAACATCTCGACAGGGAAAACAGCTTATGGACGTTAATAATTTCGGCTCTGGATCTGAGAATAATTAGTAAGTGCAGATGTATTATGCCATAGAGCTACAGCGATGAAAACCTTATTATGAACATTCATTTTGATCCCTTAATCATGGGAGACGTTGTACATGTTGTCGCTAAATGAGCCATTTCAAGACTTGTACTTGTAAACACGCCCATAACTCGAATGTCCAAAACCAACTACAGAATTTTTTTAGAACTCGTTATCCAAAACCAGTTGCAAAATTTTTTAAAATTCTTTGTAAATTAAATTCTTCTAAAAATAACAAAGGCTGGTGGTATCTGTATTTTAAATAGCAATTAAAGACAGCCTTGTAAATACATTAAAACAATCATGTCATAGAGGACGATAGAGCGATTTAGGTTCTGGAGCTATAATAGTTTCCAAGATATAAGTATTGTTTTAATAGAGAGAACTACAGAATGATTTACAATTATTTTCATTTAATATACCAGACACACGATGTAGTTTTATAAAAACATTAACGTAAGTATCGCCACGATTTATAACTCTTGTGTGAAATTTGCGTAACACGTGAATCATATCGAAATGACAAGACCATGGATTATGTCAACATCTTATTATAAATAATAATTTCAGTAGGACCCTTACTACTTTCCTCAAGATTTCTGAAAGTATTTTCATGAAAGTAGTTTAATTACAGGCACAAACTTGCGTTTGCATCTGATAGCCGTTGCTCAGACAGCATACACGTGCACACAAATACTGGGATTGCAATGTGTTATCGAGTGATTGTAGGGCTACAACATTCTTCCTATTAGAGCATGTGAACTAGTGAGTAATTAAATTCCTCGTATGCTCTTACTTGTTCCTGAATTCTTGAGAGTTGGCCTGCTAAATAAACTAAATTAGTAAGATGTGGGATGTGACCTAATTACAATGGATCACGCTTACCAAAATAAATGAACTAACCATGCGCTAACTTCTTCAGTAAGTGCTGCAGCGAACTCTTTAAAAAATTTTGTATTGTAGATTTCAGTGGTGTAAGTGAAACGAAAGTTAGTTAATGCATGTTGGGGAATTATAGCCACTTCGTTCCTAATATTGCATTCCGTCAACATCGCTGCCTAGTTTCTCATTTGTTCTACTAACAGCATTATCTCACCTTTGATGAGTTGATTTGTCATATCAGCCTTGGCGTTTTCATGCTTCTATCAGCTGCCCTCTATCTCAGGGCTCGCATTACAATGAAACTTTCTCACAACGTCGGTGACTTCTTTCTCAGCGTTCCTTGAAAAATGAGTAAGAAATGAAAATGTCCAGTATGAGCTTCACCATGTCAAAAAATAAAGTGCTGCTGAGTAAAATATCACGAACAATATCACTGCAAATTAATTTACATAGGTGCGGGCTTCATAGGTATTATTCAACTATTTAGTGAAGCCCAACTTAGTTTTCCGACTAACTGTCGGTTATCGAAGTTCACCCAAGGTATATTGTAAATGTTCATCGAAATTAACAATTTCATATGGAACGATAGTGAACCTGAAGATGAAATTGGACTACCACTGACTATGAGGAGCTGAAATTTAGGATTTTACTATTTCATTTCACTTAACTGCTCGGTGGAAGAAAACTAGAGCAAATTTTAAAAATGTCCTTTTGTGTTGCACTAACAATCAGACCGTATTATAGTCTTCAGAGGAACAAATGTTTCTCCTAGTGTGGAGACGAAAAATAGAAGCCAAAATACGCTGCCATGTCACAATAACTAGCATCTCTGAAGTTAACTTTTAAACCATCATATTAATCCGTTTCAACTACGTAATCAATTGTGCAACAGCAGCATAAGTTCTCGTGAAATTAAAGTGGATTCTATGAACTACATTATCCCTATCAACCAGAGATAAGAAAAAATAAACAATTATTGAAATTTATGCACAAGAAGCAAAAGATATGATCCAATTTTACATTAATTTCTACGTCAAGGAAAAATTTTGTATATATAGAACTTACACTCACACTACATTTCAGTGGGAGTTCATGCATTCCGTAATTATGATCTGGGATGCCATTTAACTTTTCTTCAGAGAAAAACACTCATTCATTGGGGCTACATTCATATATGCAGAAAGTTCTACTCCATTTTTCTCTCAGAGTACTCATAAAATACAAATATTTTATTCCTTTGAGGATGCAAGAGAAGGAAATTATGGTGTTCATTCATTGTCACAACAGCGCAGTAAGATAGATGGAGGTAGCTCCACAGCAGCTTATCAATATTGAGGTTATTATCAAGGCTTGAGGCTCATCGTACTCGTTTATATCAGGGCTATCCGACTCTTGAATTTCTTTCCGTACCAGCGTACTTACGTTAGCAGGACAGGACACGTTCTTTCGTGGTGCTATCACTCACTGAAACATTGCAATCGACCCTCAAGAAGATAAGTTCAAAGGAACTTATTTTCTAAAACTTGACCAAAAGAATTTCGGATTCTTAAAATGTTAGTGTAAACAACATATAATCAGGAACAAAAATAAAATATAAATGTCAGTTGTCAACATTGAAGAAATGATGAATCTATGACATGAACTTTTTAAAAAAGTCCAGTACATTTCTATTAGTTCATTCCTCGGGGGACTTACACGACATAAATGATTTACTCAAACATAAATAAACTCACGTGCTACATTCTGTATAACCCTTGCTACGTACCATGAGGAAATCTCCAGTAGATATTTTTGTCTAAAACTCTGTAACTGTATTTACTTGCTACACCATCCTGCAGCCATAGGATAAACATTATAGACATTTGCTAGTTTATGAAACGCCCAGTTATTGTAGACACTAAGTTAAGAAATAACTTAGTTGGGCAAGATTGCACTGGCGGTCTCGAGCATAGCATGTGAGTGGAATTTTCCCGCAGTCTGATAATCCACAGCACGACGCATCTTTTGCTGCCTGGAGCTCGCATCGATGCCTAAGTTGTGAACTCTTTTTCTGATCGATCAATCTAAATTTATACAGTGGAACAGAAAAAACTCGTAAGCTCGAGTTTTGGTTTACACATATCTTAAGAAGAAGGATTGAAATTCATGTTGGTGTGTTATATCTATTATTAATAAACATCGTCCGTGTTGGAGACTGAAATACTGAATATCAAAGAATACGAAATTTTTATCTTCGTTTGTACATATTATACCTTTGTCACGAATAATGAATCATCTTCGTGGAAAATTCTTTAGAGCAGCTCAATTATTTTTTGCGTAAAAGTAACACAGGAAGAAGGTCATGAAAATAAGGCCAACGATTTTACCCCTTTACGTAGATTACAGGCGTAAATAATTGGCCATGCAGACACAAAGTGGTCGTTGAAAAGATATGCACAATAAACGAATGACATCATACCTTGACCAGGTCTCTCTCTGTTCCTGAGATACAAACTACTCGTGAGCTGTTGCATTACTGAAATATTTACAGATGTATTCAGAAACCACAACTTTTACAACGACATTCCTTGAGCTCAGGCATCTGCGTTTCGCCTCGGATGTCAGATTTTTATCGCGCGTAAAGCTGTGCGTTAAGTTAAAGTACCACCTCGACGTCATCTTCGCAATGTATTGCAGTCGGAATGTAGCACTGACTCAAAGTATCACTGACTACCGCTATCCTCATGGTCTTGAGGTACTTCAAACAGTCACGTGTTTGTGAGTGAAATAGATTTGTCTTCAGAGAGTCATTAAGTATTTGGATTACAGACCACTCGAAGAAAACTTTATTTGATTTTGAGTAATAACTAAGTGATAATATGAACATTAGAAATTATTTTAAGAACTACAAAGATGTCTTCAGTTTTACTGTATGATGTAAGTCCAAGGGCAATTCATTGGTAATGATTGATGTGGATGACAGAATTTAATTCCCTGCAAATCGAATGTTATGCCGTTAGTGCAGGGCCATCGGAGATTATGGGGTTAGCCAAATGTGGGAGGCTCATTTGGGAAAAGTTTGCAATTTTGTTTCACCTGGCGCTTTTGATACACCGCAGTTTGCACATGTAACAAGGAATGACTCAACAAACACGATAACATAAGGAAGTTAATAGAGGATTAAATAAGTACATAAACACAGAGATAAATTTACATTATTCGAATATATCCCACAGTACAGGGTCACTAAGTACAGTAGAAATCCACTGTACATAAGATTGGATTCTTTATTCGTAACGCCAACGTCTTCAGTCTAATGATGTTATTATGATGATGCTCTCAGGGATTGTTCCCGTTCTCTGTTGTGCTACTTGAGGTTGAGGCTCATAGGGGCGCTAGATGAGACTGATGAAAGGTCGTTACTTGTCCCTCCTGACCCTCCTGTCCGAATTCAGGTGTTTTGATATTGAGGGTCGAATAGCATCGTATATTAGGAAAAATACGAATAAATATACAGCAAACCAATGTCTGTGACGAGTGAAGTCTCTGATAATTTCATGTGTCTAATATCAGGGAACTGTTCCATTTGTCACCTCGTACAGTAAAGGAAACGACAAAAACAATTCTATTCGTTCTCATTGTATATAAATAAATTTTTCAATACCAGTGATGGTTTCCTTTTCGAACGATTTAAATTTTCTACACAAAATGTCCACGTACATTTCCACTTTTAATTACCATGCCTGGTGTTGGGTACGAGGGGAATTCATACATCACTTGAGAACTGTGATACTCGCTGCCTAGTATCAGAGGCTGGAGGAAAAGCAGCGCAGCGTTGCGTGCGGCGGGCGGGAGCTGCCCTGGCAGTTGTAGCACGACAGGCGGCTATGCAGCGGTTCAAGTCTTGTCTCTTGGACCTCAGTATCACGTGTGGACGCGCGAGAGAAGGTGGGATGTGGCTTGCGGGCGAGTGTTGAGTTTAGAGTGTTCCCTCAACTGCATTCAAACATTACGTAACGTCACCTTTCGATGGGGAAGAAATCCAAGAAGAAAGTGCAATGGCGAAGACTTTCACTGAGTGAGTAACCGAATGACACGTTTTTCAAGTGGCACTTGGGTTTTTATTTTTAATATATATGCATTAATTTTTGGATATTGGCATGAGTTGCAGGTAGGGCTGCTCCGGATCAATAGAGGCTGTCCGGTGGCACTCTGCAGGATGCGTCCGCACCCGCCTGCCGAACGTTTCTAGAGCGGTTCTCTAGCGCACCACCCCTCGAGCGAAAGCACACATTTTCTACAACAACGACAATGTTTTCATGCAAGCTTATATTTAATCCACAGTCTTCAAATATGCCGTCATCAAGTTATTGATTAAATACCTTCATCTTGAATGTCACTGGCGTATAGAAGAAATATTATGGGAGATACGCACTCAGAAACAGGATGAAGGCTTAAGTTGAGGTTAGAATCGAAGTCCAACGGTCTTTAGGCCAAGTTCAGTTTGGTTGCATTTTTTACGGATAGAGTTATTGCATATATCACTTTTTCATTTCCAAATTGCTGTTAATAATTCTAGAAAAATAATGTTATTCACTACTGAAGCAACTTTTGAGCATTATTTGTAGGGGTGAAATAGAGTTCAAATCATTCAGGCTAACAAAGTCCACACGTTCCCTGAACTCCAAATTAATCAAAATTTGAATAAAATGAATAAATATACGTATTTGAAGCCTCTGTTACCTCTTTCTGCTTGAACCTTCCATCGTGGGAAGGTATCAAATTCTTTGAAGCGTTATTTGTTCGAACTGCAACATGTCGGGGGATAACCATCTTGAGGTCAGGGTGATTGCGAAAGCATTCAATCATCAATTTTGACCTGTCTTGACCATGTCATCTGAAGGCATTTAAACATTAAAAAACTTAAAGTTTGAGACGCATAGTGTATCTTATTTTTTTTTTCATACTTGAAATAAATTCAAAGGATTTTAAAATTGATGTTAAATAAAGTTGATTAGCCGCATGGGAGCCTTGTACAGAGGCAGAAAGTTAATTTTCAGCTTCCTCTTTTATTCTACCTACGGACCTGTTTGTGAAGTACAGAACATCAATGAATAAATGAATGAATGAACATCATGTAAGTACATGATTTGTGGTACGTAATGGTTACGTAACAGTTCTGGTGTAGGCGCAGTTCTGATGTTAGTGGAGTTCTGATGCTAGTTCATGTTATAACAATATGTTTTTTATAGTGTATTAAATGTTTTTATGGTAGTGGTGATATTGGTCACTGGGCACTACTGTTAGTGCAGTTCATTGATTTGTGTTTCCCCTCCTACTTTACTCCTAATTTTGTGTCTGTGTGTGATAGGTGTCTGGTGACCTATGGCGTAGGTAGCAACTCAAGAGCAGATAATTTCGGTGTTTTCCGTTGTCATATCTATTTAGTTTGTGGCATTAATTTTTTGTTTAGAACCCATCAATTCATTCTTATCAGCTGGGAACGAAGCGTACTGCGTAACAGTGCATATATTTCTCTTGTTGTCGGTTGTTGCATTGTGGGCAAAGCGTTGCATGAAAGACTTGGAGATATGATGTTTGAATTTAAGCCTAAATAATAGCGTAATTGAACTGTACATCTCAACAATTGAGGTACCATAACTTTTGTATAACTGTACGATTGCCACCTATGTATTTAGGTTTGCTTCATTTACTCATTGCTCCAATGCAGTTAGTTACAGTTTGGGCTTGTGTTAGTTGACATTGTACAGTGAAAGTTGTGAATTAATTAATATTTCTATCGAGTTTTCAAAAATAGAATATCCATGTGACGAAGTAATACTTAATTACAGGTAGGAGCTGGGAGATATTTCAAGGTTTTCTCTACATGTAATTACAGAACAATAATTATACCTTATCGTAGTGAGCTCAGTATGCGTCAGTCGAAGCGTCTGCAATACTGCGCTGTGTCGCCTGTGTTCCGTTATCGCCTATATTTCATTATGGCCTGTATTCCATTATCGTCCTAAGAACAATGTATTGCTCTAATTATGTTCATGGTGTGGAACACGAGAAGAATACAACTTAAAGTAGGAGAGACTCGTAATTTTTGTTCTATCGAAAAAAAATTCTGGACTCTTTTTTTATCAAAATTATGAGTTTTTTCTTTTCGATTACTAATTTATTTCGATGTTTGATTGTTTTTTGTAATCTATTCAAATATATGAATATTAGTTTACAATGCTGTACAGACAACTGAGATCAAAAACGGTAGGTAAAGCAAAATCCTATACTTTTACTGCTCTGAAAGTGCTCCTTGGTCATAATTTCTCCAGGAACAAGTCAGTTCTCACAATTGTTGTAAGACGCTCGGTTGTAAGCGTGGGGATCTTGAACACTTACGAAGTCTACGAAGCGTCTTGCACAATAGTCTCGCTGCCAAATAACCTGAACCCGCTCCTCGGGGCTGGTTTTCTACTTTTTATTCCAAGAAACCGCATGGTTACTGATACCTACACACCGGTTTAGCTCATCACTGGCACTGATATGTAGTGATGCGTACTGACACATGGCGATACATGCCCATACTACTGATACATACTCATAATCCCGACACATAACCATAATACCGACACGTACCCACACTACCGACGCATACCCATACTACAGATATGTACATACCCATACTATAGATGCACACCCATACTATAGATGCATACCCATACTACAGATACATACCCAAACTACAGATACATACTCATACTACAGATACATAATCATATTGTTATGGGTGACAAGAAACTGATAACTATTGTTCGACTAATACTTATGGTATGAAATTAGCCACTACGAAAACTGCAACTGCTTGATTTGCCATACTTTCGCATCTCTTTAAAGTGTAGTGCACCAGGCAAAGATTTTAATTTAGCTTAGATGAATTTGAGGAGTGTATTAAGGAAAGTTTTTGCATCAGATCTTTTGTTTGTCTTAACACGTTGCCTGCGATTACCTAGCCGGTGCAAATCTTTACTTTGTACACACAGTCACTAGAAAGCCTTGAAAAAATTATAGAACCTAACCTGAGCGACCCACCGGCGGGTCGTATCGCACTCAACGTGTTAAGAAGGCAGACCACGGATGCAACATCTGTTCTGAGAGCCTGTGGCTCTGAAATGTAATCAGAGGGGCTGTTTTCATTGCGGCTAACTGCTCTTCGTTAAACTGAAAAGTGCAGGTTAAATATTCAATAAAATTAAATTTTCTTGTACACCATTCTTGGATATTCTGAGTAGTGTTTGGCACACTGGGTGTGGCAATACCACTTTCGTTTTTTAAATGTGCTTTGTTGTGAAAAAAGGAAGTTATGTTGCTGCTTCCTGTATAACTAATTTGAAATGCTCTATAGACAATATTTGTAATTGAATTTAGTTGACACTATCTATTTCTGGTCGCCTATAGTTGGTATTCAAATAACAGCTCGTAAAATCTTCGTTTAATTATTGTCTGAATTAGTTATCATCGTTATTATCTGCCATTTATTCATACTCATGAAGGCAGCAGTTACTACAACATTTTGTGGCGTTCTGAATAGCTTTGTTCTCTGTTCGTGCAGAAGTCTGCGGAGCGGGTTTGGTTTAAATTCTCCGAGCAAAGTTTCGATGCTCTGCTGATTAGAATACTGATAAGTACCTTCAGCTCGGACGTTTCAAGCCTGAAGAGCTGCTCTTATAGGTTTAAATCGATAATGGGTTAGCGTTCAGTCTTTTAGCTCTAAAGGGTTTGCGTTACTTTCGTTTGGAGTTTTTTGAAGGACTATTCGTCACTGCGTTCAAATGTTAAAATCAGGACTGTGTATAGTGTCTTCATTTTTACTTTGTGTAAAAATGGGACTCACTGAGTATTGAAAGTTAGTCATTTCACTTAACGTAATGACTAACTTTTACTGTTCAGTGTGTCGCTGGGGTGGGTTTAGGATTTCGTTGTGTGTGAGCTCATTCTGTTACTGGCAGCAAAGTCATTAGCGTTGAGTTAGTGCAATCGCCATCTTTGAGTCTGAGGCAAATATTGAGTAGCGAATTCTGTCTATGGCTTAGTATCTTAATGAATTTTTATTGTTCATTAGACCACAGCTTTGAGCCAAGTTTTTTGAGTTCATTGTATAAATTTCAAGTGCTCCTTATATAGAGGATGTGCTATTTTTGGGGGTGTCAAGTTCACGCAAAGGTTCAAGAAAGTATACAAATGTTAAGAAACCCGTCAACATTAGTTGAAAAAATTAATTTTGCTGGTTTACTGTGAAGAAAGAAATGTGGTGCAGACATGGGATTATGAAATATCGTTTGGAAAAATGAATGTTACTTGTATAAAATGTTTGTCTCTTACTGTTTGAAAGTTTTAAATGTCGAACCTCTTTCAAACTACTTCTGCTTGTCGCTTAGTTAGAATGATTCTCGCCATATCATGCCCATTCTCATCTTTGCCGAACAATTTTCTTTCATTTCACACTTAGATTGCATCATTTCTGTCCCGCAGAGCAACAATACTGAAGAGCCGCATGGTCAGATAATGGGCGGAGTCATTAAAAGCACTTCTGTTTTTTTCTCTAAATTTTGGAAAAGCATCGCTGTTTATGACGTTAACTGCTGTGTTTGTAACATGATTGAAGCGAGGGAGCTGTCGCTTTCCTGGGATTGGTTGCACTCGTAAGCCTAATGTTTTGCCTTACGAGTACTTCCAAATTTTCTCCCGGTATGCGCTCGCCTATCAGGACCTATCGCTCTGAAGGACTTTTTACTTCCCGCGTAGAAAACGGTCTCTTCTCTGCCCTGTGATAAAAAACTTACTAGGAAGTGTAAATGTTTTCTCGGGCATTATGTTATTTTATCTTTGTTTCACTGAAAATATATGTTTCTTAAATTTCTTTATAATATTTAGCTGTTGGTTCTTTAATATGCACATCGAATCGTGTGAACTCTTTCCAGTATTTGTTTTAGCACAAATTTTGGCTAGATTTAGGATAAGAAAAGCCATCTGTCATTTTAAGTCTAACTTCCTAAGAAAACTTAGTTCTTACCGTGATGTGAGGTGCAAAATTTGTGATCAAAAACTTGAAATTTACAACGAACGTGTCTAGTTCTTGAATAAAAATTAAAAGATGGAAACTTCCGTAGTTTCTGGCTTGAAAACTAGCTGTACTGTTAAAACATGACCTACTATAGTTGTATCTTATTAGTGTAGTCTCAAGTAACAACAATGAAATCCAAAACTAGTTTAAAGTATTTCCATTTACAAAACTGAGACAAAAACCATTTCGTCGAAACTGAAATGTGGTGGCAAAAACGAAAAACTGGCGTCAAAGACGGGCAAGTTACTTCAAAAGGGATAAAGGGACACAAGATAGGAAAAACTTAATATCAGTTGGCGAAAAGTTGCTACAGATTAGGAACAGTTGCTTTTGATTGAAAAAAAATTATCAGGTGGGAAAAAACTTGCGTTACGTGAGCAAAAATTGCGTCATGTGAGCTAAAGTTGCGTCAAGTGAGCTAAAGTTGCGTCAGGTGAGCAAAAGTTGCGTCAGGTGAGCAAAAGTTGCGCCATGTAAGCTAAAGTAGCGTCAAGTGAGCTAAAGTAGCGTCAAGTGAGCTAAAGTTGCGTCAGGTGAGCTAAAGTTGCGTCATGTAAGCTAAAGTAGCGTCAAGTGAGCTAAAGTTGCGTTAGGTGAGCTAAAGTAGCGTCAAGTGAGCTAAAGTTGCGTTAGGTGTGCTAAAGTTGTGTCAGGGGAGAAGAAGTTGTGTCAGGTAAGAAAAGTTACTTCTGAAACGAAAAGAGATGAGCTTCATACGAATGTTTACTTATCTATGCCGCAAACATTGAGTGCGTCCTTTTGACTGTCGTCTGGTCTACCGTCTTATCTGGAGTCTTATCTCCACCTAACTAAAGCCTAACTTATCAGCTGAGGAGCGAGTGCTTACTTTTTTGCATGCTAGGTTGGGTACACGCGTCATGTGATACACTACACGCGACTCATACATTTTATGCTATTCTAAATTGAAATCTTACTCTCAACTTCGACTCTGCGAACGAGTTCAAAAGGAGCTGCCGGTATCAGGCTTCACGTGACTGCTGTGCTCGGTGAGTCCCACCTGTACACTGCTACTTGTCTTACTCTTGACAGTTTAGTTAAGTAGTTTACGACTCAATGATTTTATTCATGCTTGAACTGAGAAGTGTAACTACTATTTCAACGGAATGACATCGGCGTGACTGAATTCTTATATTATCAACAGTATTTTCGTAATCGGAACAGGTCTGTAAATTGTTCTATATCACTAGCAATTGATTTTTCATAATGAATTACATACCTCTAGAACTTATGTTCAATTTCTTATTTGCAGCAACGTGCATTTACTCGTGACTTTTATTGTACTTAAAGTTAGTTGATCAGCTGTTCTTCGGGTTGTATCTCACGCGGCTTCTTGCTCAACGCTGACTACGTAAGGAAGGATATTTATTGCGAGAAATATTTCGAAAGAGCTTTAATTTGGCTACGATCGTTTAGAAAAAACAATTTTTTTAACGGAAATCAGGAGAAAAACATAATTTCTATCTCATCGGTACATTATAAATGCAAACTGATTCCGTAATATGACCAAGTTTGGGCTCACTTTAGTTATTTTGCCATGCCAGTCTTTTACATCTCTTCAACTTGAATTAGGGAATCTGAAATGTTTAATTTTTTATTCATTAGACCAATGACTTGTCCAAATATTTCGGAGTAAAAAAGTTGTTCATTTTAAATTAAATCAAAAAGTTTCGAAAGTTTTCCGTTCAGTAGTCCATCAATTCTAATAAATTCAAAAATCTTTCGTTGAGGAGTACATACATCAGTTATAATAAATTCAAGAGAATTTTCTTTAGGAGTTCACCAGTTTTATCAAATTCAAGAGTATTTTATTTAGGAGTCCATCAGTTATAATGAAGTCGAGAGTATTTTGTTTAGGAGTTCATCAGTTTTAATAGATGCAAGAGCATTTTGTTGAGGAGCTTAAGAGTTACGACGAACAGCTCCTCAGTAACCTGGCTTGCCTCATCTTGGTTACCTTCTTTTCAAGCAATGACTTCCTGTGCCCCTTCTACCCCCGGCCCCCTTAACGCATCCTAGCAGCCTCATCTAAGTTATGCTATAATTGTAGCTGCAAGGATAAAAAAGATTACAATCCTGCTTCTTAAGTGGTTAATTTGTGAATAATTATTAATAAACCTTTATTTTTGAACAAGTTGAAGTTCAAATTTGAAGCCTAGAATTTGTGACAATTCCAACCTGGGGCGCATTACTATGAAGTTTTCTCATTTCAGGGAACCTCCCAATTTTAGGGACCCATTCCATGTTCGGGAGCATCACCATTTCAGGGAGCTTCATCATGTCAGGGAGCTTCATCATGTCAGGGAGCTTCATCATGTCAGCATTTTAGGGAACCCTATTACATCAGGGACCAACTTCTGATAAGTTGCGTTTCTATATTATTTTCCGCTATCTAGGGACAGGAATTCCACCGTATCTCCTAGAACTAAAAATTTATCATTGGCTGTCTGACTTAATCATGATGTGGCGCCGGTTAATTATCGTGCCATGAAATGTTTTTTATGTCCTTTGAACAAGTGGCGTTCTGTAAGACTGCGATTATCACCTGCGTAATTTAAATACCCAGGCTTGTTTTATTTCACTTTTTCAATGTTTTTAACTGAAATATTAACGATATTTTGAGTTGCAGAAGTATCTACACAATAATGGGCAAGCATGAAAATACATAGTTGTCTGCGTCTTGAGCAAGACGTAGTCGTCACTATTAGCTGCTTATTTCATATACATATAACCTTTCTAATTTATCAAGAGTTTCAAGTCTTTCAATAATTCATTCAGATTCTGATGTTTAGTTGTCAACTGAGTGCCATATCTGTCAAAACGGTTGCTACAATTTTATGAAAGCTGTTTAGGAAAAATATATATTTGTAGTTAACCTGTAACGCAATGCTTGACTTGTGAAACCTTGTATTTTTTATGTACTAATGGGCAACACAAGGACTGTGTCATACTGCTATCACGTCTAGTCTCGTCAAAATCAATGCAAGTCGCTATTTTTATACAATACTTGTGCGTGTAGGAGGATATAATGTATGTTTTAGTTGTGCAATTGACCAGGGAAAGAAAGAGCTATTGTGATGAAAATTTGGGGTCTGAAGACGGTGCCCATCTGAGCAAAGGGCCGGCCTGAAAACTGACCACGGGATTACCTGAGCATTATTCAAATTTTAGTTACTTTGGTGCTCATTTTCATTCAGAAGGTCACGATATGCTGAATCAAAATATCAATGTAGAGAGGCAGGGATAGAGAAATTAACTAGTCCGCCTGTTTGAAACTATAAGTGTGTTGCTCACAAAACTTTTATTTTCATGCAGTATTCAAGTCTGCCTTCGCCGCATGTTTTCAGGAAATGAGTTATTGTTCGTTTTATTTACATGAGCAAAAACAATTGGACGGATATCGAATAAAAATCCCATTGCTTTCACCCAAAGATTCACTGTTGGAGTAACTCGCACTTCAAAATTCTTCTGTAAGGATGTACCTGGAGTGAAGCGCTAGAAGCGGTCCGTCTGCCGAGCAGGTAAATAAAATCTCCTTTGTGACCGCCAGGAGATGGACTTTGTGCTTCAATCCGTGAGAAGTCCGTTGGAAAACACTATAAAAAAGGAGCTTATGCCACAGTATGTCAACAGGTCGTATTGGAACCTTCGTGATGTACAGTCTTCTGTTATTAGTTGGTTTCGAGATATCTTTGTGAAATTACAAGTCTCATTTTCAGATGTGCTGATAAACACCTCAGAACTACATCATGGGACTGAATGAAAAAGCTGCAACCGTACTGTTTGCAACAGAATTACATAATCCAACTGGTGCAGTCACATGTTAAAGTTAAATATCGGCCCGTGTATTCGTTTTGTTTTAGGATTCAGTTGATGTCAGTATGAGTTGGACCTAAAGCTTCCCTCGTGTTGACGCTGGCGTGCAATGGCCGCTCGATGTGCTCGAGCTGTCATGAGTTAGTATTTATAGAGCGGCCCGGAGGTTCCTGTCTTCAGAGGGGTCTCGTCGAGCTTGCTTTAGACCCTATAGCCTAGACACAAGTTGGTTATTTTTTGTTGATTCAAATAAGTTCGGACAACTATATGGAATGAGCACATCACGAAAATCAAAATAATATTAATTGAAATGACTTCTTGCTGCATTCTCAACCAAATTAAAGTGAAATTCTTTATTATTTTGTAAATGTTTCTTCAACAAACTTAATGCGTAAACGAAATTCTGCCAAAAACGGTAATGTTCTATTCTATTCCTATTTAGTATGAAGATATTTCGTGCAACAAGCAGTTTGTAACTTTGCAGAAAACCGTCATGTTAGTGTCTGAAAAGTCTAATCCCCTGCATAGCCTTTTTATTTATCAAACCTGCTGTTTAAAGTGGTAATTAGATTTTTTGCATCAAAAAAATGTATTTTCTTCCTAAACGAAGCCATAGTCATATTTCCTGAATACCTCAATTGTAAAATGCATGAAAATTATTCGATACAGGGTATGTTTTGTCAAATGTATGTGAAGTTGAGAGTAAATTATTATCGTGATGTGGAGTCTGCACTCAACATTTGATGTTAAATGTACTTCGTATCCCAATCGTGTGGTCCTTTTCTCCCTGGTATCAGGCTCAACATTCGTATTTTAAGTTAGCACCCTCGGGTTTGTATGAGTAAGATGGAACATGTCTTCAGCGAAAGGTAATAAAATATTCGAGAATATCAATCACACATTTTTTAGTTCAGTCGTGTTATTTAATTTGCGAGTTCTCTTCAATTTGGTCTTCATTAATCTATATGTTCAGCTGAATTTTTAATGTGTTTTTTACAGAGGAAATTGAGGATATACGCTTTCAAGACGTGGGTTCAATTGTCAATAGATAATCCATGCTCTTTTTAGTATTCTACGGTATGACTTGTTTCTGATACAATGATTCAACTTTCTTTAACACGTTGACTCCGAAGTGGTACGTATGTGTAACACTTAGGTTAGGTTCTGTAATTTTTTCAGATCCTTCTAGTGACTATGCGTACAAAGTAAAGTTTTACACCAGTCAGGCAATCGGAGGCAACGTGTTAATAAAGCTGTTAAGAGTAAATTTGATGTAAGGCCTTTATGTGTTTATGATTCGTTGTACCACAATTACGCAGTGCCACCGCTTTTCACCAACTGACCCAGTCTGCACTTCGCTGTTCCTTCACTTATCTCTATAATCTCTTATCTGCGTGTTTGAGGTTGTATGTTTTGTGCCATCACCAAGCTGTGTGTATTTTCTAGAACTTCAGCACTATCCAATCCTGTACTGAAACATAGTCTTTGAAAAATGCCACGTTACTTTTTATTCTTCTGATGCAATAGAATATGTGAACATTATTATCTATTAACAATTGCGTTCATACTTCCTCATACTATGGTGTTTGTGAGCAAAATTGTGATAAACTTTCGTGTGAAGTTATTATCAGTTACTGAAACTTCTCTATTTACTCCATTATGGATTAAGAACTTTATTTTCATTTTTACAGTGTTATTCCAATTTGAATCATATTCTACAACACACTTATTAGGTATCATTTCAAGAATGTCTATCTCCTCGTCTAATTTGGGCAGGTTTGAAATTTCTTGCCAATTTTCTTCTCTAGAGGAAATTCCCATTATCTCCTCAATGACAACACACTGGCTTCATTTCACTTGCTACTGCCTACACGCTTCTTCACTTCATAATATATCCAAACTCTTCAGCTACTCTCTGATCAGGTTGCATGTTATTAACGACGGGATCTATAACCTGTACTTGTCTTGAAACTTGGCTTAAGAGTATGAATACATTAGCTCTAAAGATAAGCGAAGTTTGAAGAAACAGGGTTGGTGCCGCTCTGGCGGGTTGCCCGTTCTCCGTCATGTCATCTGTACATCCATCGCGGCGCAGGTCATGTGACTGTTATGAGTAGCCACCGCTGCCAGGTACAGCTCAGGTCTATGCTTGCACCCGTCCCATATTCACGTTTCTATAAGTAGGTATAGGAATAAGACATACGTTCATAAATTTATATACATATATAATTATGTACACATCATGTACTGCTAAATAATTAAAAAATAATTAAATGTAAAAGGTGTAAGCGCTCGCTACTAAGTGGATTTTATTATCCACCACTGGATTATTTTATTCACTCTCTTGTATTGCTCATACATGACATCGAGTTTCACGTGCGTAGTTTTTATATTTTTGTGCCAGAACATATTAGTTTACTCTGCATTATTGACTTAATGAATTCATCTCTGTGTGACAACATATGCTTGTACATATGGGAGCACCAATTTATTTCTTACAGGCGAGTATAAGTGCTTCACAATTTTGCGAGAAAATGATTGGATCCTTCGTATAGCTTCACCACATCAAAGCAATGCTATGTTCTGATGCAAAAGGAACTGTGCTGTAGTCGCTATTGGATTTGCAATCGCCAATTCGTATTCCAGAAAGTCTTGATATCGTGAACGCGGAAAATCCAACTCTTATTCAATTTAATGTAATAGTTTCTTCAGCAATGACTGCTTATAAAGTTCTATTTTTAATATTTACTGACAAATCACGTATGAAATTAAATATGACTGTGCAAATGAAAGTCTATTTTCTTGCAACCTTACTAGTATCTAAGTAGTACAGTAGACACGAACTCATAAATGTACTTAAATACATGTAGCCTAAGAATACCACAGATACTACGGTAGAGCTAGAACGGTGAGGTAGGAATACACGGTTACAGTAGTGAAACTCTCCACGTTTAACCGAATCTGAATCCAGAACTTGGTAAAAAGTTCCTGCTTTTGGAATAGTGTCGAAATTACTGTCGACAGCGGTTCATTCTAGTGAACGTTGTTGTCTGCTATATACGCCTGTTGGCATGCATATACATAGTAACTTTGAAGTATCCTTTATAGGGTGAAAGATGATGTATTTTCGATCATTACGAATATGGCTTGTATGTGTTTGGTAATTTCACATGTAAGAGGAAAAGAACAACCAACGTAGAAGAAAATGTTTTTAATGACAAACGATTTGGAGTATAAAAATTGAATATTCAGTGCAATGTTTCGTTGTGCATTATTTTTGGGCTTCATATAATTTTCGATACAATGATAGAACATAAGGATATATACAATCACGCCTCGTCATTTGTCGTAATTAAAGTTATAATTTCAGATTTGAAGAGTTTTTTATGCAGGAAAACGCCAATGAGGATCATAAAAATTGCGGACCAATGCGATGAAGAACGCAGTAAAAAACTCTAAAAGTAGCGAATCATGCAAGTAATGATGGTGAAAATTATGAGGTTTTGGTGTAACAAACAGCTGCTGCGGCTTTACCTGAGTAATAAGTTTATTATCACATCCTTGTCCCACCATCACATAAAATTTCACGCTCTCTTCGAAAATAGTCGAAAGCTAAGTCCTTTTTTTCAACTCTCACGTTCATATTTTATTGAGTATTTCGTCTTTTTTCGGAGACTGGAATGCAACATTCAAACTCTTGGAGAGTATGTATTTTCCACTATAAACCCCAGTGGTCAGGCTTTCCTTGAGGGCTTCACGTGGTTTTTTTTCGTTCCCTCTCTTAGTTCGTGCGCGGCGAGACTTGCGTGCCCACACCAGTCCTCTCATACTGTTTGACTCCCTGTACGAGGACGGCGCAGCACTAGGAAGATGGGTACAATTTTTTCCTCTATTTTAGCTGACTTCATACCAATTATTTTTCGAGCAGTGATTAACATACAAGTCCACGTTAATTATTATTGCTGCGATTTACCAAAAGGCTGCCAATTTCCACTTGTTTTTGCAATGCAAAGGTTTTACAATAACCTTATATCGCTGCGTTATACATAAATTTCGTCCATTAGTTCGCTAAATTCTAACATCTGAGTGAGTTTTGACGTTGATGTCTTTCATATCCTTTTATAAATAAATTTCAAACTTTTACGTCTCCTAACACACGCCAAGAAAAAACTCGGGTCGAAATCATAACATTAGCTATGGAAATGTAGTTCGGTCAGCTACCCTGGTTCTTCACAAAAGAACTCGCTATTTGAAGTCAGCTTGCCAGATTTTTTTGCCAAAAATCTAAAATTTAGTCTTGTTTGGAAGCATTCGGCCTTTGAATTTGAGGTTTAGTCATTTTGCTATTTTTGGTCATTTTTTGGCCTCTAATTAACGTATTAATAGTATTATCAATATAAAAAAATCCTCATTATCTGACAGCAGTGACTATTATGAGTACGGAATTCGTTGGCGTCTGAGTTTATTTCTCGTATATTCTTCTGTACTGTTTTCTTATGAGCAAAGAAAATATGATACTTAACTAGTATTATACGGGCAATTAAAAATATTTTTTATACCTAATTCCGAGTTGACTGCAGTTCTAGATTGTTTTCATTCTTATCTGTTTCCTTTCTGAGCAAGCTGTCTTTGGCGCCGACAGAAATGGAACCTTCTGGGCTCCGTAATGGCGGCCATTTTGCTGAAATATTCTTCCCAGGACGCTCAGTTAGCTGGAACTGTCAGCAAGGATGTTATGCTCAGTAAAATGCTGCTATTCAAGTGTGCCTGCTGGTGTACGTATTCGACATTGCTCGATTCCGAAATTATATATTTTGTTGTGCACGGTTATAATCCCTGAAAAAGCTAAACAGATCAGTCGTCAGCAGGCACAGTAAAGTAAAGATAGTAGCGGCAAAGTGGGGGTTCGTATGCCCCACAGTATGACGTAAGTATTTTTCAAACAGTGACGTCTTCATTCCGCAGGACGTTGATTGGTCAATTGTTTTGGATGAATGACCAAAAAAAATTATCTATGTTGGACACAAACCTACGCCTTAAGGAACACTCCCATCCGTACCAGTGCTTCAGACCACTATACAATAGGCTATGCTGACGGTAATAACGGCTGTGAAGTTCAAAGGCTTATTAATTGAATAATAATTTTTCATATTAGGTAATTTCTAACTGTTCCTTTGTTTAACTCCTTTGTTTTCCTACTGATGCAACATTGTATTATTAGAGCATGAAATTTTTCAAGATTTCTGTAAGTAATGCTCAACCATTAATTACATTGACACAAACATTACATTCATATATTTAATAGACAAGTGGAAGAAGAAACTAACTAAACATTCTGCACACAACAAGCCGCTAGTATATGACTTGTGTAAGTGATAGACACAAATGTTTCGGTGGCTTTTTATGTGATCTTGAAATAACTTTTCTAAAAAAAATTTAATGGTTGTTTCCTGATGCAGCAATCCATTCTGAATTAATTTTACCAGAACATGGAATACCAAAGCTTAAAGTCGTGTTTGCTATTATTCAAACTATTTTAGTACGACAATTTTTGATGAGGTTTAACAGAAGCAGCCATCAAAATAAAAAAGAACAGTGGACAAAAATTATATTTCTCGTGACATCATGACTCACGAACGTCGCTCGCGTGCTATGATTGGATGCCTTGTTAGCACGTCACTAACACGTCACGGTTTTTCATGACGTAACTGTCCCTCTGATTTTGTCATGCCAGTACTATGTTTTCTTGACTGTCAGCAGGTGTTCAGGTCTAACAACACTAGCAAGAGACCTCATGGCGTTCTGCTTTATGGCAATAATGTATGCGTCTGATTTTGTTACCTATTTAATTCTTATTTTTCATATGTTTCTGCACTTACCATAGTAGGAACGGAAATCTAGACAAGGTTCTTGAGCTAGCACAACATTGGCCAGCGTTTGCGTTAATTCGACTACATACGATTTTGTGTATAATGACTTTTCAAAATACAAATATTTCAATTTCATGTAACTTTTCTTTCGTTGTGCATATTGGAATTTAGATTAAAATTTAGGCTCTTCAAGTTTGCTAAAAATAACAGCCTATTTTAAAATTTTCTTTCTGTGCTTCATTATGTGATGTCACTATAAATCGACATTGATGCGACGTAATTGATAAAACTATTTAGCTTCATTCCACTCGTGTTCATGTGCACGTCACTGACCTCTTGCTTGTCCACCACCTGACTGCTCTTATCGTCCTTAATTCATCAGTACTTCTCTGCATGAAGTAGAACTGACTAGGTCATGAAGGGCGGGGTTTTTATTACGCAAAACTGGGCTAGTTTACTTGCGCATGTTTTCTAGTAGCTCGTCTTTTACATGAGTTGGTGCATACAAGTTAGCCCGTTTGGAATGTGTTTATATATGGTCAGCGAGCTATGTACACGTTGTTAATTTGGAACTTCTCCAATTTTTTTTCATTGTTAAAAGATAAGAGATCAATCTCAAAGCAGCTGCTATAATTCGTCCATGGCGCATTTAGGTGCAGTCTTGTTTCTCTGAGATCTTTAACGCTGCCATCATCGTGTAGGGCTCGAGTGGCCAAACAGATGTTGAGCATCTATGACAGTGATGCGGCCATTATGTTCTTTATCAGCTTCCAGCTCCTTATTAATTAATATTATACCCTTGACATGTATCCTTCTGCATACTTTTTATGCATCATCATTCGTGGCTGATGTGCATGAAACTGGGTGCATTAATTCAATTTTTATTTTTAATTTATTTTCTCCTTAATTTGTAATTTTAAAGTTTTTACATTCTACAAGTACATTTCATGAGCTTGGCACATTGAAGACAGAATGTTTCGACGAGCTAGTGAGAAAAGTGTGTTTAATTGAAGGTTAATGAAAGCGACGTGCGATGGTTAAATAAAATGATTCATACGGTCGTCATACTAAAGTAGATGCAAAATTCTCATATTCCTGTTCCAGGCTGCGAGTAACGTTAAACTCATACTGATTATTTTAAGCTACTCTTGTATAACATAGTACCATGATATGTTTCGGTCAGCTGAGAACGACAGTTGTTGTACTGTAATTTTGCGAATTTTTTACTGTTAGACTAATGTAATCTTTTTAACCTTTTAGTCTGCTCGTCCATAGTTAATTCGCATCCCTCCCTCTCTCCTGTTCACATTTTGCCACCGTTTCTAATGAAAGAACTTCGGTGGTGGTTCCTTTAAACGGACACAGTGCCTAACAGGCTACACTGCCCCGGTGTTTCATGAGGCCTAAAAATCTCCTTCAAATTGGGGCTTCAGGTACGACCAGAATTTATGATCCCTACTAAGTCTTCGGTCACGTAAGCATTATTTTCATAGACGCTACCAAAGAATACTAAAAGGGAGAAACCAGCTTTGGTAATGAACCTGCTATTGCGAGGTATCTACCGCATCTGGAAAGCTAATACAACAGCTCTGTGCCTGTGCGAATTTCAACAATGCCTGTGCTAAGTTTTAATCTTGAAAACGTATACTTCAAAGTTTAGTAGTGCAGGGGCAAAACAGTGAAGTTTCTGAAACAAATATATTGAATGTACCTCAAAATGCAATACGTGTGACGCTCATTTTCATTTACATGAATTTTCAGGCTTTCAAGCTGAAAAATCCACTTGATGCCTTCTTATTCATTTTGTGATAGGTTCTCATTCATTTCTCTTGATCTCCTTGTAAAGTTTCGATTCAGTTGAAGGATTTCTGAATTTCTTATGTTGTCAGCTCATGAAAGTCTTCAACTAGCTTGTTTTACTATTGTTGTTAAAGAGATACCTCAACTCGTTCGTTTTTAGGAGACCCACCGGGGGAGTTTTGGTCTCAGAACAATCATTAGTGTGGCACAGGGTCTGTCACTTGTATAGGTATAAATAACCTCGCCATATGCCAACAAACCTCCTTCTCCTCCTCCTCCTCCGCTTAGCTCTAGGTCGTTCAAGTACTCTTGCTCATCGCCATAACTCGTGGCACTTGAAATATTTCCGACACGAACTTCGTCTTGTTGACGTGCGTCTCTGCTTCTGTCAAACTCGCTCTTCATCTTCATCGAATGTTTGACAGACACGCTATTCTTCCCCAGTGTCGTCTTCCACATCTACTCCTGCTGGTCTCAGAAACACTTTTTTTCTAACCGTAATTTTTATGTTCGAACCAGGTTGAGAATGGCCTGTTAGTATTGGACATTCAATAAATGTGTTGAGAATGATATAATTGTGGCGTTCTATGGCCAATTTGAGAAGCTGAATAGCGATGTAAGATTTGACTAGCCAACGCAGACGGTGGATTTGGCGCTAAATGTTCCTAAGAAATAATTGGAAGCGGTGATTTATTGCGAGCTGAATTTATTTCCGTTAGTGAGAGAGAATTTCCTCATAATTATGTAGTGTTACATTTTCGTAAATAAAGTAAGAAAGATGTGATCAGCGTTCAGTGTTGGCCAAAGTTAAATTAGTTTAGTAGTTCTAATACATTCAGTTAACCAATGAGAGAGCTTATTGCATATCAAATGTCTAAATGAGGAAGAGAAAAGTATTTGTTTTAGCAATGAGTTAAATAAAAGGAAATTTTCTAAGCTTTGCTTGTTCTAAAATGCTACTGAAAAACGCATGTTAGCATGAAATTCTTAACGGACCAGTAATATTTTTCTAATTAATAATGCAGACATACTAATACCACTAATACCAACGACAATACTTATTAATAATTAGCTGGACGTTATTGTGGGCGGAAGAAAACGGTGTTTGAGGGAATGCGTTTAGGTGTATACATAAGAGGTTTTCTTCAATGCCTTTTGTTTTGTGATATCAAGAATTGAATATAAATCAGCGTAAGGCACGGATACGGCCTAACCGTTTGTACACTAAAATAATTATGATCGCGACTTAACTTTGTTCTCGGTTACTTGATTTGCTGTTCAACGTCCGCCTGACTTTACCATTGCTCTCTCACTTGGATATTTTAAACCTTCGATTCTGAGAATTTTAGGACTCTTCAACGACAAAATAAATGCTCAAATCCTTCAATTAAATTATTTAATTTCTGTTTTATTGCTAATTATTCTTTTTTTGAAATCTAGGATTTTTTGTTCTTTGTAAAGTTTCGTCTTGAGTTGCGTCTCGTCAGCTCTGTGTACTAATTTCGTACGAGTTTTCGCTGTCTTATTTGCGTGCCCGTGGTTCTTGCCTCTCTTGTCGCCCATGTATCTCGTGGACTTGACAAGTCTATTTATCACAGCTTCTGTGCAGCCCGAGCCTCGAAAAACTCAATATATTTACTTTCTTTTGCATCTCTAACTTGGCGCATGACATTGTTGGCATTATCGTGCGTGCTTCGGAGAGTAAATAATGCTTTGTTTTAGCTCTAATAATTCAATCTCTCCCATTTAATTTTTTCGTCTGGTAAAGACTCTACGATCAGTCAGTTCTTTCTTCGATGCTCTCATCTTATGATCAATGTAGTTGAACAAAGTTGAGTGTGTAACTTGGGTGATATATGTATGTCTTCGTCTCTCTCAACATTTGGTACTTATGAATACTTTCATTTGTCTTTTTTTCTATTACAACACAGCGGTATAATTTACTATTTATGATACAGATTAGTTTTGCGATTGTCTTGCATTCTTGAACGATTTTTGCTAAAGGTATCTAAGTTATTCCATTCCGTTCGAGAGTGGCATACATTCCATTTCCAACTGTCCAACTGTCGGTCATTGGTTGTATCTACGCAATTTATAGCCAATGGGTTTCTAAAATGTCCAAAGCGCCATGGAAAAACTTTGCTAAAAAGCTTTTATTTGTGCTTTCTTCATCGATATGTTGAATGTCTGTTGTTGAAAAAGGTGTCATGAAAAATTCATTTTTGATTTATAAATACCGAAGTAATTATGCGAAGTATACCTTAATGAAATGGAATAGGCCTAACTTTGAACAAAATATCTACTCACAGAATCTTAAATTCAAAGCAGTGGGAATTTTATTCACGATTACATAAATTTTCACAACTTTTCACTGCTATTTTACGACAGTGTTCCAGGAGTGTCATCCAACTTTCTGTCATGCATTGACAGAAATTCAATGCATTTTTACCGATACCAACCAATTTATATTGATGCTTTTACAAATTTGAGCAAATTTCATCAAAACATTCGTATAAATCTCAGAAAAAAGTACGAACAAATTTTGCGATGTTCAATCGTCATTCACACTCTCCATAGTGGCATGATGTAATGCTGTGCCATAGAGGATCACCCTCGCTGAGTGGCATCATAATGCCATGCTGTATCACTTCATGTTTTTGACGGCCGTGAAGTTACATCCGTCAGACTGACTTGTGGCGTGAAATATAAAGTTTCCATTGTATTTTTCTCCCTTCGTTCTCTAACAAATGTTACAAATTACTATCCTATCACTTACCCACGTCTATTTTGTACCTCTTAACCTCAAAATTTATACGGGCTAACTTTAAGGCTTCTGCTAGTTTAACTGTTACTCTAGTACAGTCGTGTGGCTCTTAGCACATGCAGGTTGTATGAAAGGATTTTAGTTATTTGCCTACCTCACGGTTCATTTTATAACTCTGTATGTCATTTTATTTCAGCCACTAATACCTCTTCTTACGACCCACCATTTTTACTTCACATTCCATCAACACGACACGATCCATCAACTCACACCATTTTAGCTAATTACTAAGAGATTGGATTCACTGCTTAACATTAAATTACTTTACCCATAGTTTCATTTTATCTCCCAGGCCTTTACACTCTAGAGGAAGCTCTGACTTTTTATTTGGCATGTCTTGTACAAGTTTATTGTGGTGGCGGCGGGGACACCGCGTGTGGTGATCATTAGTGGTGACTGCCGTGACAGCGTCATGTGAGGCGCTCCGGAGGGCTTCTCTGAGTCCTGTGGCGCATCTTGAATCCGACACTCCGAGAGAGACAGGAAACCAGAAGGATATTTCGAAAAAGCGTCTGATTTCATTGTAAAATTGAGAGTTGTTTCTAACGAATGACTAAAGTTGAGTCATGAATATGTTTTCAATTACGTTGCGAGGAGTTTTCATAGAGCTTCATAGTTGGTCATTACCTGCTTGATCTGAAGGCGGACAATATTTCGTAGCGAAATATTTCAGTTGCCAGAATTAATTAAATCTCTGTTTCATATTAGAGTAAAACTGATGAAAATAGAATACGGTGCAAATTAGTGCCGTTTTTACAATCATTTACTTTGATTTCGACAATCACCAGCTTGATCGACTGGTATCACCAGCTTGGTCGACTGGTGAGCGAATCTGCTTTCGAGCGGGAAGACCCGGGTTCGAATCCCGCTGCCGACATGGTTGACGCGGCTAGAAATACGGCATGGGACTTGGGTAAACAACCGAATAATTATCGAAGTAATTATCTGATCCAAGAATGGGCCAGACGGTTCGTTCCTATAGCCTCATTCTATTCTATTCTATATTCTATTCTAAAATGAGTAAATAACAGCGTATCCTTGCCTGTTAGCATTTTTACTCATCATTCGGGATGGATGAAAAACCTTTTTCAATTTTCCTTTCCCTTTTCTCCTGCCAAGTCAGAGGTCGTGAGTAGTTGCGCTAACTATTTCCTTGTCAGGGAAAGGTTATGGGAAACTTTGAATATTCTTGTATCTTATTTCTACCCACATCGAGTTTCTTCATTTTTCTTACTTGATAACCTTTTTCCACATCATTCGTCTTCTACACTTAATTGAGGTAATTATTTAAAAAAATTCAAGGAAATTCCTTTTAAAGATATGACCTTGATTTCGTCTGGGTCTACATTATTTGAATGGATTTAATATTTTTACAATATTTCCGGATTTATTTATTCTTTTTCGGGCATTACAACAAACAAACTCTTAGACTCCAATCTTATTAAGAGGAAAATCGCTCTGCTTTTCCTCCTTGCTCGCTACGCGACTGCAGATCTTGCTTTAAAGTTTAACCAGAAAAATTGCTTGCAGTTTTTCTCGTAGTCTAAGCGTATACATTACATTTCGATGCATGGCATGTGTCAGTTGTACGCATAGGTCGTCACAGCGAGTCAACTCTTCCTCATAACTTAGCAGCGTAGTCTCCAATTCTGATTATTCGAAGACCCTTATTCCGCGTGCCTGCCCTGATTGTTGGCAGTCTGTCAGGGCGCATAAACTTCGTCTCTGGGTTCTAAAATGGATCTTTTTGTGTTGCGTAATGCTGACGTCTAAATACAGGGTATGACAACATAATTTCCTTTTTTTAAGAGCAAAGCACTTTGAAAAATGGAAGTATATCGTCTCTTGTTTTGAAAGGATGTTGATCCCCAGATAAACATATTTTGTGTTAAAATATGTTTATCTGATAGAAATGCTATAAATGCCATTTTTTGCAAGTAGAGGCCATTTGAAATTTACTGGCAAACACTTTGATATGTTTTGTCATTGGACTGCATAATACAAGTCACACTTTCAAGTTTCAGCAAGAATTTGATGCATGATTCAAATTCCATGATAACTACTGTTGTTTTTCATGTTTCTGTAGTACTGCTTAAACATTCACTTTCACCTCAAGAGATGAGATCAGAGTATGTATTTTTAAATATCTGTGCAGTCATTACCATTCAGATCTAAAAAGTTTGCATATAGTAGAGAATAATTAACTTCAATTCAAGATAAATTTTCTTTTCACATTGAGTGAGGAAGAATATCATAAAAGTTTGACCTCTGGACCTGTAATTACTTTCTGCATAGCTAACGAGCAGATTGTATTACGTAAGACTTATACTCTCAAGCAAAGAACTGATTCTTTCAAATATTGTGTATTCTCAAACATGTAGCGTGTTCCATTAATGAAATGTAATATTTATTTCAGGAATAGTCGTTAATTGTTTCGATAACTAATCGTTCTCATTTTGTTGCAGGTAAGTGACCCACCACCCAACCCTGTTCTTGGTTGCGTTGGTCCCACACCTTGTCTCGAGTCTTGGCTGTTAGACCGTTAGTACTGTAAGTCTTCACCGTCGCCCAGCAGTTCGTGTGTATTACAAAGAAAACATTACACTTTTCTTTATGAATCACGCTTTCGTTATCTATTGGCCTTACAATTTTAGCGTTCAGATTATTGGGAGCAGCTTTTCTGGTTCATCATGAATTTTGTGTTGCACATTTGACGTTTCGAGGAATGTTCCGTAATGAAGTTTGCACTTCCTAAAATATCTATGAGTGAGACAGCTTCTTCCTCGTAAGGAAAAGTTCAACGGCTAACAAGTGCTATTTTTCAGCAAATTTTCCATAGGTTAGTAACAGTTTGAGGCCGAAAATATAGATTAGGTGAGAGAGTAATGTCTTTTACACTTTCATCTCATGAAAATTTGCACTCACATTTGATGGAGGAGCTAAAGTACGCATACTTTGTGCTTCGTGTTCGAGTTCAGTACTACAAGGTGCTTGTTGTGTACCCATAGCAGTGATGACTTAGATCCAAACTGGAACTGCCCGTGAGCCAAGTTCGTTTCAAATTCGTCCTTAAATCTTAACTTCTCATTGAACTTTGATTTCAGCTTGGGTTCGATTCCCTGAAAATTTCCTGAAGTTCTAGTTTTGAAAATCGATATGTAAACATAGCTTATGTTTATTACGTCTATGATATCAAAATTAAGAAAATAATAGTTCCCTTTTCGCAATGGTGAACTCAATGAGTTGCAGTTTAATTTTTTGTTCAGCATATGTAGTTAGACGTATATTTGGAGTGAAAACTTTTCCCAGATCAGAGCGAATAGAATAAAATGGTTTTGTCAGTCGAGATTTTTCTATGTACAAGTCCTCAGTGTATTAAATTATTCAGTAAAACACGAAATATTACGCTAATTTACTTATCTACTACCTTGGGATGCGAAGCCCTGCTCTTACGTCTCACAATCGATTTTTGGATTATTTCTCTCGTTGATAGTACCTGACACTTGCTTTCATTCTGGCTGTAGATAATGCCCGACTCTGTGGACGCTGAAAAAAGGACTCGTATGTATCTTCTACATGCTATTACTGCTGAGTTTTGCTGATAAGTGATTGATAACGTACAGGAGCCTCGATAAGCGTATAAGAAGGTACTGCTTAAGTGATGAGTTGTATATGAAGAGTACATGATCTTCTCGTTAGTGCTAAACAATGGGCCTTCCTAGGTCCTTTGAATATGTTCTCCCTTAAAATATAAGCATTGGATGGATTGCGTGACTTTATTATTGACTTTAAGGATGTTCAAAAGAGTGAATATGTGTATATATATTATATATATGTATATTATATATATTTATTATATATAATATGTATAATATATATACACATATTCATACTTTTGAGCATCCTTAAAGTAAATACTATAATATATATATATATATATAATGCAAAGAAAGCATACACTTTTGAAAGGCAATTTTTATGGATAACCGAATTGTAATGCGACACGTACATCACAAAAATATGTTTTTTTTTGCTTGAAATCAAAAACAGGAGCTTCAACGTAGCCTAGAGTACTGTGAGTTAAGCAGTAAAAAATAGGAATTTGAATGGGGCCTAAAGTACTGTGAGTTAAGCAGTAAAAAACAGGAATTTGAATGGGGCCTAGAGTACTGTTTGTTAAACAGTAAAAAACAGGAATTTGAATGGGGCCTAGAGTACTGTGAGTTAAGCAGTAAAAAACAGGAATTTGAATGGGGCCTAGAGTACTGTTTGTTAAACAGTAAAAACAGGAATTTGAATGGAGCTTAGAGTACTGTGAGATAAGCTGTAAAAAACAGGAAATTGAAAGGAACCTAGAGTACTGAGTTAGACAGTAAAAAACAGGAATTTGAACTGAGGCTAGAGTATTGTGAGTTAGGAGGTACAAATTTTGTTGTTACGTTTAAAAAAATTCGTTTTCTTCAGCATTGAATGATCAGGTAAGCGAGAATATATTTCAGTTTAAATTTAAAAATACAAGACAATTATCATATAGGTAATTTGAGCGATTAATTTCATTACTTCCTTAGGTAGATTAGTTTATTTTCGTTTACAACGAAAGTTTTGTTAGTATAATAGAATTCACCGTCGTTTTGGTAGGAATGAACTATGCGTATGAATGAACATTTTATGGTTACATACATGTATATTCATGAAGATTAACTACTCGAACAACACTTTAGCATTAGTGTTGTCGGCATTTGGAATGATTGATTTTTTATTATTCAATTTTCAATTATTTTTTGATGTCATATGAACACTGATCCCATTATGACCTAGCGTTGCATATACGCATCGCAATTTTCTTTCCTAATGGCACAAAAACATTCCTTCAACATTTAATAATAATTGTGATATTCTAACAGTTTAGTAAATAAATACCAACCATTTGAATATGTTTTCATATTCTGCTAAAATAATCTACCGCGTTTGACAACCTCACTGGGCGACAAACACAAGAAGTAGCCATGGAAACACATGTAGCCGCATGTAGCCACATGTAGCCACATGTAGCCACATGTAGCCACATGTAGCCACATGTAGCCGCATGTAGCCACATGTGCAAAAAATTGATTCCGGCGCTAATTGATAATTTTAAGTTTTGTATCACATATTTAGTGGAAAATAAATTAGGCAAACAACCTCCCTGGACTTTAGGTAGGTAACGAATGTGTTCTCTTCTATGTATTTCATACTTTAAATTTAGTTTTTCTTTTATTAAGAGTTTTCTCATTCATGCATTTTGTACCTTAAATCGAGTTTCTCTTTCGTGTATTTTATACCTTAAATCGAGTTTCTCTTTCATGTGTTAAGTCAGTAAATTCTGTTGTCTTCTCATGGAAATATGAGAGACAATGCTCGAGCCCTTGTTCCTTCAAAGTTTATCTTTATTCGGAAAACCTTCTTTTGAAGTGTGGGCCATCATTCGTTAAGTTAGGTTGGAGTATTAGTGACTTGGTGCTCAAGTGTTGCAAGAAGAGACTGGTCTAAATAGGACAAAACACCATCACTGTGGCGAAGCTCTCCTCTGTGATCAGCATAACAATCTTGTGTTTATTGTACGGCAGGCGCGTGCGAAGAAACTTCATAAGTATTGCCATGCTGTGTAAAAAAATCAATACACTTTTAATTTAGTTTCTTTTCGTTGTGAGTCCAATCACATATCGAATTGGACGTTCTATATTATGAGTGGTCTCGCTTTTTGACTCCGCCTTTACTTTCTTGTATAGAATTTTTGCGAGCAACTCCAAAGTGATTTTCCAGTGTGTGTTTATTTCATCATCAAATCCTCCTGATTAATTTCAAAATGTACGTTTTGATTTACGCTTATTGTTTTTGTAGAATTAAGTGTACTACGCTTCGTAACTCATTGGCTGTAAAAAGTTATTTCCAGAAAAAACTCGTTTCAGTTTTAAAACATTTTTGTTTTCACGACTTACTGGTACATGTTTATTGGAGCCCAATATTTAATAAGAGAACAAGTGGCCACTCAGTGCTGGCCAAAAAATTATTCGTCTTTACTTAAATATAAATTTTGCAGCGTACAATGAAAATAAAAATCCAATAATTTCTTTTGCCTTCGAAATTTAGAAAAATTGATGGCTGAGGACGTTGGAGGTTCCTTTTCATGTGTCCCTTCTAAATAAGTCCACTGCTTTATGTAGACAGCATTTGAAATAAATTAAGAATGAGAATAGAGAATAATGAGTTATTTAAAATCTGTTGCACCTGATTGAAAATTCCGTGCATTATTTTATATTCAAATGAACATAGCATTAATCAGATTTGTAGAATTGCCGCTTGCTAAAGTAACCTCATTCAATACGTAGTTTTGACTTCAGGAATGCTCTTATAAACGAGTTTTTTTCATGGTATTGTTAATCGAAACTGTAAAATTGCTGCATACGTGTGTATAACAGTATCATACTCGAACATGCAGCCACATGAGTGTGGCGCACGAGCGTTACATAATCAGCCTTTAATACTCGTGGTGAACTACATACTCCATAATGTCTTCCTTGTCATACAACTCCGCCATTAACAGGCTTCATAAGAGCTCATTAATTTCCATTAGATTACTTTTTACGAATTTATTATTTTGAATTGCAAGCTGTAAATGATTGTAATTACGTGTATGCTCATGATGAAGCTGGAATCTTAGGCTTCATTACAACTTCATTCATTATTCTATGTTTGGCTCCTCTCATCCTGGAAATAGAAATGAACATGCGCTTTACGAGTACACAACTTACTTTTCTCTCCCTCAAAATAGTTGAATTATTGTTGTGCTGATGTTTAATTCTTCATTAAAGGTCATGTGGATTTTATTCTTCTGTTTTCCGTATCAATAAAGGGAGATTTTTGTCCATCATCTTACTCTGCATCCAGGTTTATTTACTCAACTTCACTTACTAGCAACGCTTTGCGTGGCAAAATGTATTTGTATGGAACCAATACCGTTGAGTAGGATTTGGCTCTTCATGATCCATGTGTTGTTGGTGCAGCTATTAGGAAAGAAATTGTGTAACTATGGATCAGGGATCATCATGCATGATATGTGTTTTTTAATTTAATATTATTTGGATGTAATCAACTTGATGTAATTAGTATTGTGTGTGTTCATGAATGGTTTTGTGATTGAGGGGCGAAATCAAACTAGCGTGGGTGCAAGCAGCTTTCGTTATTAGCAAATATTTAAGTATTTTATTGCTGCCATTTTTTATTAGAGGCTAACTGATACTTGAAAGCAATGATAGATTATCATTTTAGGAAAGAATCATTCTTTTATTTAGTGTATTTAGCATAATGTATTGTAGCAACTACTATAGTTGTCCTCTTCAATTGATCTTTCTACGTTAGTTCGTGTTGCAGCTCCTGAGAATGTAGGAGTCTCCATAAAGTTGTCATTAAATATGAATTGCCATAAAAGTTTTGAATGTTTTCACCATAGATACTTAATCAAATATCAGTTGCCATCAAATTCGATGAGATGTTAGTTGCCTTCAAATAAGACATAAAATTATTATTTTATGTTGTATTTTACAATAATTTCTTCAGCACGAATAAAACTATTATTCAGTCTCCATAAAAGTTTATGAACTCCGAATGAACCAAATGCAATGCACATTTTATTAAAAACCAAATTAAAATATGTGTCGCAAAACAGTGGCTTCTGAGGACAGAATGTTTCGGTTCGCAAATGTCTTTCATAAACGAAGTAAACTATTTCGTGGATTGTCATTCACATTTGACTCACTCTTATAACCACAATTAATGAAAATAACAATATATTGTACCCGCTTTTAATTTTTTGTTGGTATTTCCAATGAGCAGTGATATGCCAACGGTGGTCTTTTGTTCATTCAACTACGAATTGAGGTCTCCTTCCACCTACGAATTAAGCGTTTTTCTTCTCCCTCCTGGAGGCAGTCCCTTTGGAGACATGGCTACGTGCGCGTATTCTATGTGGATTACTTTCACTCGGAACTGTAAAATTATGAAAGGCTGCTAAATTTTTACATTTTGTTGTTGGAATACCCGTAACATTCTCGGGATACAACTATACCTCTGAAATATTTTTTGTGTCTTCAAAGGGACAAGGTTCTCAGTTTGATCACTTTCCTGGACGTTGCTTTTTGAACGTCTCTTTCTTCCACAAAATGAAATGATTTACAAATAGCGTTGACTTTACACAAAGAATGCAAACAGACTCAGAGATGATTTATGGGCACTAAGACTGGAACTTGGATTGTGTATTGTAGTCTTGGAGGATGATGGCATGGGCTGCATTGCTGAGGGCGCACATTTTAAGGAAGACATTTCAAAAAAAGGTTAAAGTTATATTGAAAATACCCGAATCACTTTACGATTCCATTGTAGAAATTTATATTTCCATTGATTTTTCATTAATTTCTTTTGTGGTTTCATATTAGAGTTGAAGTTTAGTTGTAATGTGTTTATTTCAAGTTAAATATCAATCTTATTTTGCCATCAAACATGCCAACGAATACTATTTTCAAATTAATTGGTTCCCGTGTTGCTAGAATTTTATGAATTACATAGCTCCTGTTTTATTCATAATATCCTTAAAACTTTTGATTATTTTCTAATATTTATTTTTTATTTCTGCTGAACAAGAAATGATTTTATATGGATCTGTTGTGAGTTGTGATAGATTTTTATTGGCATAAATTTTTTGCTATTCAGCGTCCCCGATGGTTTTGTTTTCACAGGGACATTCTCAGTTGCTAATTGCGGTGGTAATTCATCCACAAAGAGTCTCCTATTGTCCGTTTTATAGCGCCAGGTAGCGCGAGCTTTGTCTAGTAATCGATTTGAATCTCTTTCTGTGGTCGCGTTCTTGAATTATTTGACTGCTATCCCCCTACTGTGTTTTTTCTTCAGTTCCTTTATCGACTAAATGCTGGGGACCACCTTAATCGGGGCCCAAATACTGGACTCATGCTTGTCTTTTCAGGGGAGACGCATACAGTCTGCGCGGCTCATACACTTTCATTTGAAGTAATGAAAGATTTAGTTGTAGCACTAATCCATTATAATTTTTGTAGAATGATTTTGTTGTTAGATGTTCAGTAACAAGCTTTTTTGTAATAATACTTCCTAGCAAAAACTAGACGTGGAGAGAACCTTTTACAGTCTGAGGTTGACTTCTAGAAACAAGTTGACATCATTGGTGTTCAGCTGACAGTCCAAATGACAGCAAAGTGTCACTGTCGTACATGCCATTAGCTCTGATATTTTAAGTCTTTGAATGTTCAGTATCTGTGGCTGGCTTGCAGTATAGAGGGTAAACAGTTCATAACCCATTCGCCGGAAATACACTTATGTAATACTCTATTTTGTGGCTATAATTTTATGGATATTTTTCGTTGATTATTTCAAAATACTGTAACTGAATCATATGGGTACCCTGTGTAAGAAATTCGTTATCATATTTCAAACTTTCCATTTCGAAAAGATATTTTCTATTGATCAAGTGATAAACTTTGAAATTGAGACATTTCATGAGCAAAGATAAAGTTGACATAGAGTTTAGAATCGCTTCCAAATTCGTTATTTATCTTCTACTGAAGCTTCATTCACTAGATTGCGCGTTGCTTAATTTTTTCTTCTTTCAATTCCTATCTCCACATAAAATTGTAAAATGAACTATTTACATCACAGGTTCTAAACTTAAACAGTAGTGGGGATTCAAGGAGTTTTATGCGACCATGCGTGTGACTCACACAAAGTCAAGCCCTCAATGTGATGCGAGACCAAAATGTGGCTACGAACAACTTCTATGTGCGCTGTTCATATTAGGAAGATGCATATCATGATATTTTGATAGTATTGAAAACATTAGATGAATTATCTACCGTAATTTGATTCCATAGCGATTGTAAAGTGAACCAAGCTTAGGAGTCCGTCTGTGAAGTCATTATTTCACGGTGTGACGGTGCTGTACAACTAGCGACCTCTTTTGAAGTATAGGAACTACCTGAGTATAAGTGCACTGTGGTCGCAGTTATTGTGGAAGCATAGTTCCCATACTCCTGCCATGTACAAGCCGACCTTGGCAGCTGTTGGAGAATAAGGATGTACTCGTATACATGGTCGATGCTCCTGCTTCTTTTTTCCATTAATAACCTTCGGATGTTTTTCACTCTAACATTCAACTATGCTAGTCTCACGAACGTTAAATCGTGTTTCTTATTTTAGATTAATCTTAACTTCTCCGTTAGTTACCATGAATTGTACACGATTTCTTTAACTTAGGCCTTCGAGTAGATATTTTGAAACTTGCATGATGGCATCTTATTTCATTTTTAAATTTATTACAGTTATGGACACTCGTACTAAAGTTGTGAAGAAAAGCTTGTGATGCTTAATTTCAGTTCATAATTCACATGGCTATAAAGTTTCGTCGTTAGAGAATTAATTGCATGGCGATGTGCAAGATTTTCGTCGTAATGAATTCCGGTGCACGAATGTAGCTCGCCATGATGAGCAATCCATCATGGAGCGGGCAGCAAGCATCAGAAGGCACAGTGTATCTATGCCCCCTATGTAATTCTGCCTCTCTTCTGCTATATTCTGGCACTTAGATGCGGACTACTGCGCAGTCTTACGTGCTTTGCAATAAAAGTCTCTATTATAAGAATTATTTTTTGCTTCTTTCTCAATTGTTTTCTCGCTTGCCTGTTTGAGAGGAGGAAGTCTTGTATTTATGTGAGGTGAACAAAGATGCATAATTCATTCATAAGGCGGCGGTAAAATTCCACAACTTATATATATATATATATATATATATATATATATATATATATATATATTTATATATATATATGTGTGTATATAAATATATGTATATATATATATATATATAAAAGATGAATATTTTTTATAATTAGAGAAAAATTTGTTGCTTTCTTACGACAGTTGAGCTACTTACTTACAAATGGACATTTATATAAGTTACTTCTGGAAAGTCAAAAAAGTAAAATGTTAGTCTTGCTGTCATGTATGCATCTATTGTCATGCGTTTTGGAAAAGGCATCTTTACCAAGGACTTACCTTCCACAATATCATTAACAACGATTTAGTAATTTTCTTTTAGAACAGCATGGAAACTCGATGGCAGGTTCATGTGTTTTGCAAGATTACACATGAAAAAAATTGTGTCAGGCGCCTCAGCATCGGCACTAGCAACTCAGTTTGGGAAAATAGGCACCTTGAAAACTTGAGTTCAGGCGAGTGAAGGTTGGCAAGACTTCCTGCGGTTGCACATAGTACACGTATGTTTAGCTTTATGTGGTGCTTCAAATTAGAAGGAAGTTGGATAACTAAGACTTAAAAATGTGTATTAACATTTTCCGTATGTTATGCGTGGTTGTATCGCAAATGTATTTATGTTCACTTAAAAAAGTGAGTAGAAAAATAGGTGTTCATAGACTACACACTTGATTACTACCGATGAATGCGATGTCAATGGTCATTGTATGGAATCATGTACAGCACGGAGGGGAGTATGGCGTTCTAGTCGTCGTACTTTCGTCTGTCGTGGGAAAAGAATTAGAAATTTTTCACATCTCTTCATGCATTCTTAGCGAAGAACTGTAACAGTTTGACTACCCTCTGAAATAATAATAGCCACCCAATGATCTTATTATTAACATAACGTAAGCTGTAAACATGAAAGAAGCACAAGAGCTCTGGCCTCATTGATGAGTGTAACGACATTTTAGTTGGTGAATGCGATATTGCTGATGGATCACGACATGGTCTTGCGCCTCTGCCCTACGCAACCATCAGCTCCCTCCTAAGAGGCTGCGTGCACTGGGCATGTTCATCCGCAGTGTTCTGTTAACTGCCATCTGTGTGCGCTGTGAGGTGTCTCTCAGAATGCTGAATGTGTGCTAAAATTCTACATAATGGGACTAAATCTGGTGGTGAATAGCCATAAACAGGCACTACGGCATGGGACTTCGGTATTGAACCAAGAATGGGCCAAACGGCTCGTTCCTATTGCCTTATTCTATTCTATTCTACTAGTCCTGCTGTTGAAGGCCGCATAGTGGCACTAGTTCTAGTGTTGAAGGCTGCATAGTGGCACTAGTCCTGCTGTTGAAGGCCGCATAGTGGCATTAGTTCTAGTGTTGAAGGCTGCATAGTGGCACTAGTCCTGCTGTTGAAGGCCGCATAGTGGTACTAGTTCTAGGGTTGAAGGCTGCTTAGTGGCACTAGTCCTGGTGTTGAAGGCCGCATAGTGACACTAGTCCTGGTGTTGAAGGCCGCATAGTGACACTAGTCCTGGTGTTGAAGGCCGCATATTGGAACTAATGCTCGTGTTAAAGGCAGAATAGTGGCACTCATCGTGGTATTAAATGCTACATAGTGGGATTATTCCTAGAGTTGAAAAACAGTTTGTGATACTAATCGAAGTACTGAACTATTGCACTGTGGCATTAGTACCTGCGTTGTACTATACTAGTGGCATACTAGTGTTGAATTATCGCATTGTGACATTAGTACTTGCACTATACTGTAACACTAATGCATTAGTGATGGTAATATAAAGAGGAGAGCAAAAAACACTGATAAAAATTTTATTATAATGCGAACGTTTCGGGCTAACATCCATCATTTCTTCCAAGGCAAATCTAACATACACCACTGAAACAATTAGGGAAAAAGATGCACAAACATGAATTCAGAAGCATAATTAAAAGTATCTCTTAGTATGATTAGTATGCATAGTGTCCCTTTAAACTATGCTGCTGAATTTATGTTTGTACATCTTTTTCCCTTCTTGTTTCAGTGGTGTATGTTAGATTTGCTTTGAAAAACCTGATGATGGGTGTTAGCCCGAAACGTTCGTATTATAATGAAATTTTTATCGGTGTTTTTTGCTCTACTCTTTTTATTGAAATTAAAGAGAATTCCAGAAAATGTACCTGATTAGTAATTGTGTTGTAGTGTAGCATAATTGCCTTGATTCTGTGTTTACCTTCTGAATCCTAAAGGATAATTTAGAACTGCCTAAAAAACTACCAACTCCAATGTTGGAGTGCATTAAATGTTTCTGATGGACCTGCCATAAAGTAATGCTCATTCTGTCAGATTGTTTGTGTTGAGGGGACATATAAAGAGATAGCTTTTTGTTTATTATATAGACGCTGCAGTACCTATTGAATCATGCAGTTAATAGGACTTGCTGCATTGTGTAAAACGAATCGTACGCGAGTTAAGCTGCATGGCTTTGTTTATAAGTGGCATTTTGATCGTAATGGATTACTCAAATGAATAAATGTAACTTTTCGTATAGTATTAAACTGCCACGTTTGGGTTTATTCGATTGTTAGCTTTACATAGGGACTAATTTCGTTGTTACACTACTTGTGGTGGCATTGTGATATTTTATTTTTATGCTAGATTCATATCTTATGAAATTATTCATGAACTTGACACTTGTGGATACACTTGTGACACTTGTGGATACACTTGTGACACTTGTGTTTCGTGCGTTGGGAAATTATTTTATAGTCTCGAAGACTGAAGAGCTGATTTCTGGTGAGTTTGACAGGCTCAGGAAAATGTCATTTAAAGCAACTCTATTTGTGAATAAATACTTCCACATCGAGGCATAAATTTGTGGGAGTCGTGTTTAAATGTGGATGTAGTAATATTCTGGTGTCAGTAGCCTGAAGCCATAGGTTTAAGCGTTACACATGCTCAGTTATTGCACTCGATACTATAACAATTTTGAAGATGTGGTTCATGATAGAAGTCCTCTGTGTATGACAGTGGAGTGATGTGACAACAGTGTATGTATCTGTTGGACGTGTCAGGCTCAGAAGGTTCACGCATGAGAGAAGTGACAGTTTCAATGAGCTGACGATTATTCAAATTGATTCTTGCTTATTTAATTCTCGTTCTAATGGCGAGGTAATCGCACGACACAATTTAACTTAATTCTGGGTCCGGAAATGAACGCTGTTTGGTTACTAAATAATACTCTGATCAGTAGAAATTAAAGCACTGAGGCTCACTAAATGAGAACATCTGCTCACCTTAGCTATCATGAGCAGTCGCACCTGAAGACAGGCACGTTGGGTTCCATGTGGCTGTGGTTTGTTTAGACGCTGGACACGGACTAGATCATCCTTATGAAGCAACATGCTCGATCCCTCCTGCATGAAATTTTATAGTCACGTGCTATTCTTGCGTCATGTAGGCTTTGGTAAGAATGTTATGCACATTTTATGTAAATGTAATTGATTCTTTCAAATGCAGTGAGTTTCTCAGAGAAGAATGTGCTGTCATCACCAGCTTGGTCGAGTATCACCAGCTTGGTCGACTGGTGAGCGAGTCTGCTTGCGAGCGGAAAGACCCGGGTTCGAATCCCGCTGCCGACATGGTTGACGCGGCTAGAAATACGGCATGGGACTTGGGTAAACAACCGAATAATTATCGAAGTAATTATCCGACCCAAGAATGGACCAGAAGGTTCGTTCCTATAGCCTCATTCTATTCTATTCAACTGTTCTTGGACGTATTTTGGGACTTTCTTCAAAGTATCAGTCGAACATGTTTCGTCTCTCAACTTAGAACATCAAACTTTATCCTCAGACCCTCTCGAGCTGCATCACTTTCAACTTAAAAAAATATCGACCGGTTTTTCAATATCCCTGCGTTACTTCGCCTACTCTGCGTACTCGAGATCTAGCGGCCTTGTCCCTGTTGATCTTCAGATTTGCTGCCCCTGAAGTTGGGTTTCAAAGCTCATCTGACACCAACGGTCACCTGACACCTAGCGTACACCTCCTGTACGTGCCCTCAATTGCAGTTAGTTATGCCAGAAGTTGCCTTGAGAAAGCACCTGAATGCACACTTTGTGGTGGGATGTCCTTCAGTGGTGCCTCCCGTCCTGCCTACAGCGTTTGACTTGCTTAAATTGACTCCTGCATGAGGAGCATTAGTGTAGTTTCTGCCGCCTTATCTAGCTGTGTCTGCCTGTCTCCAGCGTACATTTCAGTCCTTGCTGCTAATTTTGTGATTCTTCATTGTTTTCCTAAGACGATGAAGGAAAATAGATTCGCGTATTTATAGATATAATGAAAATGAGATACGCGTACTCTCAATCAACGTATACTGAAACAAAGTGAACATGATACAGATCATGAAAGTGTTTCTAGAAGTAGGCTTCCATCTTTTTATGAGTCTGGTGTTGTGTGTCTTGTCAGAATTTGTGATTCATTTTTGTCCCTCGGGCATTTCTCTCGTGCGATCTAAATTGTTGAGGCCACACCATCATTGCAATCCACGTAACTGCGTAGTGAACGTAGTCCCACTAGACAACATTGAAGTAATCAGTACCGGTTTCGCCAAGTTTCTCATTGGGTTCGACTATCTACACGTTATACACGTTTTTTATTGGTAAGATGTTTAGTTTCTTCACTGGATCAAGTTTTGCCTCCTCATGTGTTTAAAACAATTCTAACTGGTTAAATAACATCAGTACAACTAAAATGCCAAGACGTACATTTAGTTTTCAATACGTTGCTTCCTTGGCTCGTGCAATATTTAGTTCATCTCATCCTTCTCATCCTTGGGCCAGTTCAGTAGCGTTGCTTCCTTGGCTTGAAACTATAGTATCTTATTTTGACTCTATAGTCCGTTTCTACCTGTAAAAACTGACAAATTTTCTTTCCTTGTTACCGTAAAAGTTACTCTTTTGTTATGCTCATAGTCAATACTGGCTCACACGAGCCTCCAACTTACCCCACGCGTTTGATCTCTCCTCTGATACGAACCTGTTGTCCTATGCTGAGTCAGTCGCTCGTTGCTACTTATTCTGTTCTCAAGAGCCTGCGAAAATGATCTTGACAACTATTCCTCCCTCCCTCCCATAATCGGAGTCGGTAATAAAAATGGTTCCTCAACAGTTTTGAGGGACTTGACACTCCTGGAAGGGTAAATAGGATTCGTGAACTTTACGTGGAGAGGTTTTCAAGAGGCGCATGGCCTTGTCGAGGTACCTGAAAGAACTAGCGTTTTTCAGAGTTATGCCGCGCTACCTGATACAAATTGAGCTCTTGTCGGAGGAGTATGTTTTGGGTTTAGTTGTGTAGGTGACATTGGCTTTCCTTTTTCTATTTATCTTTCGTCGTCTTGAGGGTGGCTGGCGTCCTATGCCATCGACCTCTTAAACTTCATTTAATTCGTTTCGTGATACTTCCTGATGCTGGCAAAATACACCTTGAGTGGAGACTGTAGCTCAGCTCTACAGACACTAACAATTATAAAGTAAATCTACTTGATTTGGTGACATTTCATTGTTTCAATGCCGGTAAACTAAGTAACTAAGTTCAGGGAGATTGGTTGCATCGATTTAGTTATTACCAATGTCCACGTAGTGAATAGCAATGTCCACGTAGTTAATAGCAACGTCCACGTAGTTAATAGCAATGTCCACGTAGTTAATAGCAATGTCCACGTAGTTAATAGCAATGTCCACGTAGTTAATAGCAATGTCCACGTAGTTAAAGCAATGTCCACGTAGTTAATAGCAATGTCCATGTAGTTAATAGCAATGTCCACGTAGTTTATAGCAATGTCCACGTAGTTAAATGCCTTGTCCATGTAGTTAATAGCAATTAGCATGAAGGATTTGGGTGCGCTGTAGGGTAAAACTTGCGTGGCTCTGTGGTAACATGTGGCCTTCGACTACATATTAAAAGAAATTAAATGATCTTCTCAACCATACATGTATATTGTTAACGTTGAATAAAAGTGAAGTCTTTCTGCTCTTCCGATCTGCCTTGCATTCTCATAGCTAAGTTTTTTATGATCAATGATTATCGTTGTTGCTGAAGCATGAGCTTTGAACAATAATGAATTTGTTTCTAATTTTCTTCGCGTTGTTCGGTATTTTGTCATGTTTTCTAACTTCCGAATTTATGCTCATAGTGATAGATTTTTTTGTTGGACCTGATCTTACAAAATTTGAATCAAAGAAAAAGTTATCTTAATGCTCAGTTTTTGATACATGTGTTGTCTAATCAAACTTTTCACTTATTTTTCGGTGAAAGCCCTACCATTTCTGTTCAAAAAAAATATTTTTAATCGTAAATCTTCAGTGGTCGTACTCTTTTACTGATTAAAGTGTCAACTTTTAAATACTCTATAGTTTTTAGGTTTCGATGAACTACTCTTATTTAGTTTAATGAACACTGATGAACATATTCACCCATCAAATCCGAGTACACAAGAAATTTTCTAATTTAGCAATACTCCTTCTTATTGAACATCATTAATTTTTGTACTACATTAATATTAGTATTGCTATAAACTATTTGCTGTATAACAATTTCCTTGCAACGCCGTTCTCTGGAGCCCTGCCCTTGATCTCTTCGTTGTTCATTCTCTTCACGGATTGGCAAGACGCCTCGACGATGACGAAATAAATTTCTCCAATTTGCACTTGTGATCATGAAAGGCAAGTTAATCATTTATTTTGTCCGTGTTCCGCTATGATACTGTTGTTATCTTGTTAGCATTTTTCTGATGTCATTAGGTATTGCTCTTTAAATTTTGAAAGCCAAAACCACTACTTAGAAGCAGATAGTTTCTATCTTTTTTTCGGTAGATTCTCGCGTATCTGGACGTTTTGACAAACTTGATTGATATGCAAATATATCTGTACGTTTTATTTTCTAGATTTTTGTAATTCTTTTCGTTCATTCGCAGAACGTCATTCAATTTCAGTTTGTGTTTAAATCTTCATCTTTTAATTGTGTGTGTTGCCGACCTATTTTATAACGAGTGAATCCTCGAACCAAGCTAATGTTTTTCGTGATTACTTTGTGTGTTTACCTTCATTACAATAGATGAAGCGTCTATTTAAGAAATTCTCTGGTGGAAATATTAACAATACTAATACTGTACTAAAATCTTACCTACCATCAACAACACAAACCTACACTCGAGTAATAGTCATATTTCCAATTGTTTCGCTACTTTTAACTGAAGTCTAAGACGGAAGTGCACAAGTTTCTTAAATTATTAATTTTCCTTCATCTCCCTGGTGCGTCTTGTGTTCCACATCGGCGCCAGTCCTCTCGCAGTTTCCAGATTTCAGCTTCCAGAGCTCTGGGTCCCCAGTACAGCTTTAATAGAAAAAAACAGGTCGTCCAGGCCGGCGCTTGTAGTGTACAAATGGCGGTGCCTCGCTAGCGCAGCGAAAGCGACGTTGGTCATGGCTTGCTGTACTGAAAAACGAAGAGTGCCTCAAACCGACGCTATAGAAGAATGTGTGGGGTGCATTTTGAGAGATGTGCTGTATGAGCCGATGTCCAGGCGGGTGGTCATGCTTTAGTTTCGGTGACTGTTGGTGGTCATTTCTTTATTACCATTTTGATGTGGTTTTGTAATTTCAGGGATGCACTTGATCCACTTCTGGAAGAATAGCTGTTGAAAAATATTTATGAATTAATATTCATTTTAGGGCTATAAAATTAAGTTAAATCATTATTATCATCAGGAACTTTCATCATTTATTCACTTGTACAAGGTGCTGCTTCATGAAAGCAAAATAAGTAATAAACGAAAAATGGAATTATATGTACGTTTAACAGGTAAAAACTCATTTTACATTCTCAAAACGTTGTTAAACTTACATATTTATTAAATTATTTTGCCGCTCTCCGAATTTTGAGAAGCTTTACAACAAAGCTCTGTTTGCAATTAGAAATTGTAATAGTGATAATAATAATTTTATTGGCATAGGTCTGCCATAGGCTAATACACTCATGCGCACGGCTAGGTTTAAAATCTTCTATTACCTCACTTTCAGCCAGATTTAAATACTTTAACTTTAGAAAAAATGATATTTTCATGAAGTGTGCCTCTCAGCGAAGAGTTGAAAAGCTCATTTAACGAGGTATGCTACAAACCCTCGTGGCATTTTTGCTAGCACACCGACACAAAAAGTACAGAATGTAGGGCTTATAAAGTTCCATGTGGCACACAGACTTAATTTTTGCTGTCGTTAATTGCAGCTGGGATTTACGCTTCATAGACCCCATACCTTCGCGTTATGACCCCCTTTATAAAGGCACAGGGTCCGGCCTCTGGCTGCTGAACTTAATTCTGTGAGACACTCGAGACCAGCCTTAGTTTGGATGCAATTAATTTCTCAGTTTAGAAATTTAATCCATTCCTCAATGAAGCAATTCACTGAACCCTCATCTACTGTGCAGTACTAAATTACAATGCGAAGTGCGAAGTTTTTCCTACACTTTGATGTGCATTTCATTAAAGAGAATTCAGTATACATGCTGGTGGAAGCAAACTATGTAGATTTCACTAACGTACTGTGTTTTAAAGCGTCTGTGTGATCTTTTTCACTAAATCAGTTGGATGACTTGGCATTTGACAGTATCGTGATATAGATCTGTGTTCAGAAAACTCATTAATTTCAGCCCATTGCTCATTTTATTTTTATTAATAATGCTACGTCTACTGAACAGAACTGTATTATGAACATCATCTTGTAGTTCAAATTGCAGGCACAACACCAGACACGCCGACTCGTGCCAAAGCTAATCTTGCCAAACGTCTTTTGTCAAGTCTTTTGATGTGTTGTTTATTTTCACACTTTTTGTATAAAGAGGCGGGCGCAGTACTGGCGACGCTCGAGCATGTGCTATAAAAACCTGACTCACTATTGTCGTATCGTCTCCATGTATTGTGGATACGTGCGATGTTTTAGGTGACCGTAACTTTTTGCCTCTGTCATGTGTGACAACCTGAGGGTCGTAGTGGCTTCTTCATGGCTTCTCGGAAATTATGGCAGTGTGTTGTACTGTTATATATTCTTGCTTTATGGTAGTATGTTGTACTGTTATAATTTCTGACATTGTGGCAGTATGTTGTACTGTTATAATATCTTGCCTTATGGCAGTATGTTGTACTGTTATAATTTCTGACATTATGGCAGTATGTTGTACTGTTATTAACTCTGCCAATATGGCTGTACATTACGCTACCTTAAATTAGTTATCATGGAAGCCATGGATATTATGGGAGCCATGGTATAGCCATGGATGTTGTTGTGGCACCTGCTTTATTAAAAGTGTGTAATTTTAAACGTTTTCTAGCTTTCTGAATAACTTTCAATTTTTCTACATTCATCACTTTTTGCCTAACACATTTCCTTACGTCTGTGTGTGTGAGATCATTTTTGTATTTGATGTGTTCAATTACCCTCTTAACTTAACAAGCAAGAGTAAATTGCGGCAAAATGCAAACCTTTCGAAAAGAGCAACGAAACTCGTATATATACTGTTAATTATCTTAATTATCCAGCGCAGTATCAGTATGCCTCTCACACTCACGATGTCTGGTGTCATTTGATGCCCAACGGCGACTCCTTCAGTGTTGAGTTGGTGGACAAAACGATTCTGAACTTGTGTTCTGAGGCAGCACCTCCTCCCACTGCTGGATGGTTGGAGTTGTTGGATGGTTGGAGTTGCTGGATGGTTGGAGTTGCTGGATGGTTGGAGTTGCTGGATGGTTGGAGTTGCTGGATGGTTTTAAATTACAACGTCGAACACACGCGCTTTACGTAACTCGTAAATCCTTTTCCCTTGGTTAGGAAAATAAACGTAAATCTATTTTTTTTTAATTGAAGGAAAGTTAAAAATGGAGTCCTTGTACATCTTATTTTTACATCACAGAGCTGACCACAATGTCGACAGCTTTCATTTATGTCAACACTTACCCAATCTCTTAAGCATTATGTAAAGCATTATTTAGCATACGATTACTTTAATTGATCTTGAATCAGAAAACTTTTAGGGAACCGATTACCCACTTGGCGGACCTTGTCATCTAATTTTCTTTTTAATGCCAATTATTAATGTTAAAATGTAAATTGATGGTTTTCTATTTTTCATTTTAAATTTAATTTCTCCCTACTGATACTTTTGAAGTGCACGTTACATGAATTACGCAGCTGCAGCCTTCTTCATATTGGTTGATCACTAGAACAAAATTCTAATTGCATTTCTCCAACTTGATCACATTGAAGCTATAACCTGCATCTCTTAATAAAACTCTAGGCTTTCTGGTGATGCATTTGAATATTCTTTGAGAATGATGCTATCCTCAGGTAGAAATGTTTAAAGGTAGAAATGTTGTCAGACAGAAATGTAGACGTGGAATAGCATCACATTACAACTATTTTAATCTCACGTATCTCTAAGTTCAATATTATTTGCCTGAAATTACGAGTATACTAATTCACATTGTACATCTGCGAACGATCATAGTTACATTACAAACTTATTTTTTTTGGAGACGCACTCTAATTTACTGAAAATTCAAATGAAAACGAAGTCATTAATGGTTACAAACGAATGCAGGCTTGAAATTTTCATCAAATTTTGCTAATGAGGCCGCAATTTTTTTGAAATTGTACAATGTTAAAAATGATGCAAGGTAAAACTCAGGTACGGGCAAAACTCAGGTACGGGCAAAACTTGGGTACTGGTAAAAATCAAGCATGGACAAAAATGATGTAGGGGCTAGTTAATAAGAATGATCATGAGTCAAACGTCCTACAATAGCTATTATAATTAGCAAAATTAGCGGTTACACGGACTGCTTCTAAAGTTATAGTTATCTGAATTTCGAGTCCTATCATTATTGTGTAGCAAAAGACATGCAATAATCGTGTATCGCGTCATGTGATATTTGTCTTTTACGAGTCATATTTATTGAGTACCACGAGCCATATTTATGTACATCACGAGTCACATAACCACTGTGTATCAAAATTTACTCCTGGAGCCTGTGCGTTATTGAGATCTGTGTACCTGACTGCATTGATTGTGTGTAATTAAGGTGATTGATGCCTTAACTTTAGACGGCATGGAACTTGGATAGCAACCACAAATGGCTCGTTTCTTTCGCCATATTCAATTGTATTGTCTTTTATTTTATTCTATTCTATGAAAGTAGCTATCTAAACTTGTGTTGAAACTGGTGACCTTGGAGCACTGCTTCTCTCTTGCTCGGTACCGAATTTTATTTACCATGTTTCTGCTTCTTAAAGCTCTGCAATCCCTGATGTATCAGTTATTTTAGGGGCTATTGAATGTTTAGACGTTCACCACTCTCAGAATTGTTGTGGTACAGTTTTCAAATTACATGTTACTGTATAATTAGACATGTACTTGATTTGTTGTTTATTATTTTCATATGCATATAACAGATGCATTGCCTGCCCCAATGTTGTTCCCATTTAAGTAAGAGCGCGCGTGTCGTTATGCTTTGTTTTATTTTCTCGCAATTGTTGTCATTGAAGGTCAGCAATGCCATGGATCGGGTCTCACGGAGACAGTACATTTTCATTAGATGCCGCCCTATGTGAGTTCATGTCAGCTTATAGAGAGTGTATGTTGCAGGGAAGAAACTGAAATTTCACTTTTGTATGAACTTTTCTGTAACTCCCTATCTCCTTGACCTATGTGGAAAATGCCAGTGCGCTCTGTACCCAGTATAGTCGAGCAGGCGTACTGGTTAAAGTTTATACATTTCTTTCATCAGCTGTCGTGAGGGCGGTTTTCAAATTGAGCGAGCGCCTTTACTTTCAGTATCTCAATGATTTATTGTTTTTATAGACTTTTGCTTTTTATTCTTCCTTTGACTTCAAAATTCTTTTTCTTCCATAGCTGTGTCGTGTTCCCATGAAATTCATGAAGTGCTGGCCCTAAAGCAGCGGAGACCTAATAATTGGTTTTACTTAATTTGATAGCACTTGCTAATGCGTATTCACGACTATAGCGTATACGAATAATAACTGATAACAAATATACTTCCATATTATTTGAGAATGTTTATATGAAATTAAAATGATCTTGAGAAGGATCCTTTTCCAATTTTTACCCTACGATGTTTTTGAAGTTCATAACGAGTTAAAATTGCTAACATTGCTAGATCATTATGATGAGCAATTTTTTGAGGGATTTACACGTAAAAAACTTACTATTTTGAGGAAGATATTTATTATTTCTTCTACCCTTGGTTCCTTATTATTTACTACCAGTGTTTAACTTTGTCTAGCAATAAAATAGGGCTTAACACTTTAAAAGGATTATCCAATTATTATTTCTTTCTCGTATACTGTCTGAATGTCTGAGACGCTAACTTGTACAACAGGGCTCATTACTCGCCAATTTTAGGTAACTTCTTCTTTATGAGGTCGTGATAAACTTTCTTTAAGAAGCTATTGCACTTCAAATGAAGTTTTGATTAATGTTTGTAGGAAATGGAATAGTAGCATTATGCGAACGTAGAATAAATAAACATTGCTAATGCAGTAACAGAAACATAGAGTGCATGTTTTGGATGATTTGTTGATTAAAAATACGATAGCAGCTTTGAAACCCATCATAAGTCGACACCCGGACAGTATGTTAATGGATAACATAACTTAATATGCATTTGTTCTTTTGGCTGTTTCTGCAATTCAATGTGATAGTTCAACAGCAGAAGAATCGAGTAGCAGTGATACGCTCGTATACATCCTCTCCATTGCAGCAGGCCGGAGTTGAGAACTGCGAGCTTCTAGATTCCGAGCACCGCAAAGCTTAAAGCTTATGCTAGCAAATTCTATATCCTGAAGTTAGTTATTCTTGTTGTGTGGCGAGGGATAGAGGAGCCCGAAACAGAGGAACTAAAAATTTTTCTCTCTGAATGTACTTCCCTATAGTTGAATCTCATTTAGATTTAGAGAGAAGATGCAATTGCATGTCATCGTATGCCACAAATACAATTTTATCATTCCCCTTTTTTTCAAAGTCGCCCCTATTAAAAGTTAGGTGATAATTTGCAAGGTGTTCTGCTCCTCTACATGCTTGCGCAAGTGGTCGACCGCATCAGCCGCAACATATCTGATCACACAACTGTATCAACTTAACCAATCCCACTCAATATATTCACTCTCTTCGTTCAGAGGGAGCGAGAGAGTTATAGAGGTATAGAGATACAGTAGAATCCCTTTAAACCGTCACTCACTGGCCATACTTTTCATATTTATTTATTATTTTTTCTTCTCTAAGTGCTTTAAGCAATTGATATTGTTTTCCTTTTATGTCTAGCATATTTATAAACTGTTTGTGGTTACTTGGGTGATATTAACGGGTAAATGCAAAGCTGCGTGTCGGTTGAAAAGAGTTTTATTGTTTTTTTGATATGAAGATATAAAGATATCTATGATATAGAGAGAAAGATATATATATATATATATATATATATATATATATATATATATATATATATATATATATATAAAATATTTATATATATATATATATATATATATATATATATATATATATATATCCATACTCTAATAAGAGCCGCATCCGTCCGTCTGTCCGTGTGTCATACTCTTCTAGTCGATAGCTTTGATAGCAACCAGGATAAAGCTTAAGAAATACAAGAAATCATTCTATTGCATTATTTTTCTGTGGCAATTCAATTTCCTTTCAGTTATTGTTTTCGGAATTGTGATTTTCTTAAAAATAGTTTTAAAAAGGTACCTTACTTATGGGCCACCCTGTATAATAGACGCTCTTACGGATTTAGATAAGAGGAAATTTCTTAGGGTATACATGTATTGTAAGCATTGTATTGTGGATACCAAAGGCACATCCTTCAATGGGGAAACTCTTTCGCAAAGCCCGCGTCCACTGGCAAATTAAAATGAACAATTTAGTAAAAACCGTGATTTTTCACGTGTGGATCTAGTATATATAAAAAGAGAGAAAGAGAGATAGATAGCATCATTATCAGCAGAATTGTGTGGGGCATAGTTAACATTGCAGTTGAAGTCTACGATGAGAACTAGCCAGCTGTTCAGCGTGGTAGTAAGTCACGTACGGCGTTAATTTCTTCTTCTTCAAAACGATTTTTTTATCAGGAAGGCAATGCGCATTACCACCTGTGTGGAAAATCATAGACGTTCTGAGTTTTCTTTGAAACGGTCGAGAGACTTAGTTTTTATATACTTTCTTTATTATGGGTTTCTAAATGGAAATGAGAAATATGTTTATGGAAGCTGTATATTCATAATGAAGAAAAATGAAATAATATGAGGGTTTTAAACCAACTTAAGAATTTATTGAGTCAATTGATTTTATTCAGATATAGAATAGAATTAGGCTATAGGAACGAACCTTCTGGCCCATTCTTGGGTCGGATAATTACTTCGATAATTGTATTTCGGTTGTATACCCAAGTCCCATGCCGTATTTCTAGCCGCGTCAACCATGTCGGCAGCGGGATTCGAACCTGGGTCTTTCCGCTCGCAAGCAGATTCGCTCACCAGTCGACCAAGCTACGGAGCCACACACAATAAAACTTTACATTAATAGTTCACTGATATATCATTGAACTCATTCGTAAGATATTAAATTACTCATTTACATACCTAGAAGAATATGTGAAATTTGAGGAGCTATATTCTTGAAAGAAAACTACTTTTGAAATGATGTTTCTATTGATGAGAGCAAATTAGTTTCTTATGTTGTATTTTTTTCTGATGCAGGAAAATAGTACATGAAATCACGATATTAACCTAATCATACGTAATATCTGAGTAATTCTTAAATATGTTTTCAAATAAAAACTGGAGATGTGCGTGGTCTAGTGCTGTTTGTTTTGATTGTGGTTGTTAGGTGATGAAGGTCTTGACAAATTGAAGAAGCAAAGCAGGGTTCTCGAACATATAAGGTGCACCACCGCCTACGGGAGATAAATTTCTTATGATATCGAAGCCTTCGTACAGTTTTTCTACTAAACTACCTTGCAGGGACTGCCAGGACGATTAAATTTGCACAATGACCAGTAAAACTCGAGACCGGCTCCAGACGATTTTTATACAGCTAGCACGTAGTTATTGTTCGCTCTAGCACTGATCACACAGTAACGAAGACTTGCAATTTGTATGCCTACCAGTGATGTACTTTGCTTTGGTTTATATGATTCTATTGCAACAACTGTCCCGCCGTGAAGCATGCAATTGTTCAGGTTCAGTGTTCTGAAGCTCTGTTCAAACGCTTTATAAAGCGTCGCCTGAACACATCAAAATGTGTCCATTTGCCTGTTCAATTGAAATAGTAATTAAACTACAGGACTTTTTTTTAAATTCTCTTAGCCATAAAATTGTTAGATATAGCATACTAAACGTGTTTAATTCTTCCTTTTTTAAGCGTATTTTAAAATGAGAACTAAATTACTCCATGTGAACATATTTTCATGTCTTCGAGAAAATCTACTTACCGTTCGATATTATGTACTATACTCGTATATTTACGTTCATTCTGAATGACGTTATGAAAACCATTAACACACCAGAATTATAGAGACCACAAGTTATAATTACTAGTGTACCCAGCCGTCAAAAATGACGGCAGAGATTTTGTGATAATACCCGTCCCATCAAAAATAATGGCAAATACTGTTGGAAAGATATTAAATAAAACTATGTATAAGAACGCAATGCAATGTGTTTAGTTTTATATATACCAGATCCACACGTGAAAAATCACGGTTTTTACTAAATTTTTCATTTTTATTTGCCAGTGGACGCCGGCTTTCCGAAAGAGTTTACCCATTGATGGATGTGCCTTTGCTATCCGCAATACAATGCTTACAATATATGTATACCCTACGAAATTTCCTCTTATCAAAATCCGTCAGAGCGTCTTATACAGGGTGGCCCATAAGTAAGGTACCTTTTTAAACTATTTTCAAGTAAATCGTAATTCCAAAAACAATAACTCAATTTCCAAAATCTTTGGCCTTATACTAAGTGGTAGCCAGGTCACTGGTCAAACTAATTTAAAACATTTCTTTTCGTATTATCAATTAAAAATATCAAAGCATCATGATGAATTTCAATAGAAAAAGGTCCAAAGAAAATTTCTATTTATAAAAATAAACCGATTGTGTATTCTGGATACCATAATGCAAGAGAAAGGAAATTGAATTGCCACAGAAAAATAATGCAGTAGAATGATTTCTTGTGTTTTTAAGCTTTATCCTTGATGCTATCAAAGCTATCGATTAGAAGAGTGTGACACACACACACAGACGGACGGACGGACGCGGCTCTTATTATAGAATAGATATAAATTGTCTCTCTGTAAGAAACTTGGCCGTTCTCCATTCTGTGTTTCTATCACAATTTGCGTTTCCATTCTTTCACGCATGTATGCAAGCGAGTAATTTTACTTCTCTCATGAAGCACAAATAGTACTCTGTATTGAACACAGTAAACATCTCAATATTGACGTTATTTTATACCTTCATGCTATGCCATAATATTTTATGGATGTAATCGCATGCTCTTAAACTGCAGCCATGCTTTGTATATGCGGGCAGTAAGTGACAAGTTGTCGATGGAATTATCACGTATGAATTTCTTCACAGCTTTCATTTCTGTGCTCTTACATCAGTTGCTCGTTTGGGAAAAGTGATTCATTTCACTAAGGAGCCTTGGTTAGGAATGGGTGACGCGTTTCATTCCTGGCCTATCTTTCTGTTTAAACAAACTCTTCAGCTGGGCTGAAGCCGTGAGGGGAGTGCAAGACTCGAAGGGAGTTGGGAGTGCAAGACTCGAAGGGGATTGGGAGTGTAAAACCCGCAGGGGGTTGGAGGTGCGGTTGGGATTGTTACTTCGGCCGACTGATCTTCAGCGATAAGTTTTTGAGTGGACTGTCTACATATGCGTCATCCCATTCGATGTATTTCTCTTTGCTCTTTTCTCAACGCTTGGCCTTCGATACTTAATTTAGGAGTTGAAACCGATTTCATCAACTCACACTACCTGTTTTATTCTCGCGTGCCACTTATGATTTCAGCCGCTCGAATTACCTATTTCAGCCGCTCAAACCACCTATTGCAACGGCTCGAACTATTTACTTTAACTATTCGAACCACTTAATGTAACGGTTGGAACCATTCATTTATTTCTACTGTTTGAAATAAGTGACGTATTTACCTCATGTTATTGGTATAATTATTATAATGAGAAGTAGTCGACGTTCTTTTTCATTAATTCCTCTCATTAAACTAGAAGTTCTAATGAATATATTATGTCACCGTCCTACATTCATTCATACAACTTCCATGTGTGCATGCAGATATACTTTTAGTATTTTCAAACGACGACGTTTATTTCTGTTACATATTACAGGCAGTTTATAAAATGTCATGCATACACTTAAATTTAGAGCTTTATTTTGCATGTGTCCGGCCTGGTTCAGAACTTTGATAGTACAACTTTCGATTAAAAGTCTTAGTAGGTTAAAAAATAACGATGTAAAGCGAGTACGGTGGTCGGTCAGAGCGGGCTCAATACAAAACTTCTACGGCTTCTTTTGTGGCACACCCAGAGACAACGGCAACTGTGAGCTGCTGCAGTTCATATGCAGGTCTGACCTTTAATACTGCACTCGAAAGCCTGAGTCACATGAAGCGCATACCAAGCAAACGATGTGACCTAACATCCATTGTCCCACAGTAGCAGAGTTAAGATCAAGAACAAAAAATGTACAGAAAACTATTTACGCTAAACATGAAATTTTTTGTCCTACAATTGTTTTTAATGTTTCTGTATATCATGTTTAGTGAATCTTTACTGAATTGTAATTTTTTTAAGGTACATATTTATAACTACTAAGTATGCTGTATACTAATCACAGTGTGCTAATATTCAGCCAATATTGTTATCGGATTGCGCAAGCACCCTAAAGGTCTATATAATTTGGGAAATGATGGTTAAAAGGGAAAGGCTGGCCTTTTATAATGATAAAATTATTGGGTCGCTTCAGTATGTCCGAGCTGTTTGTGTGTATTTGGTGATGCATATCGATTTCGTACTGCAAATACTAAGCTTTTCCGATATTCATTTGGGTTGGTTTTTTAACAGATATCCACAATCCTTTTCTAATTTTTGTTATCTAGAGTTAGATTACGCTTCACTCCTCTGTTATTGGATTGCTGTTTGTCAGTCCGAAATTGAGTGATAATTCACCAGTGTACAGTTAGAATACTATTTGGCCGTCCTCTAGAGGCAATTCACTGTTTCTACAACACTTGTTAGAAACTTATCTCTACGCACATTGTCGATAGCGTGCACTTGTATGAACGACTGCCGTTATTTTATTGTATGCATTTACTGCTCGTATACTTTGTGTATCAGATTATTGCGCATTAAAGTAGTTAGGGGAACGTTCTGAGGGCCTCGTGATCACGTGGTACAGGCGATAAGCTCGCCCGTCTCGAGTGGGCAAGAACAGCAGTTACCAAGCGGGTTGTTACCCGAATGCCACACGTTTTCTGAGATCCTCATGGAAGTTTTTTGATGCTTTAGTTCACGGCATCTTGTACCATTTCCTGTCTGGCTGGTCCTCCTGAGACCGTCGTGTAAGAACCATGACCTTGTACTACGTCAGGCGATCTGAGACTGTAATCTGTATTTCGTATTATTCCTTCAAAGAAAAATATTCGGATCATTTCCAGAATTTCTGCCTCCGTTCATTTGAATTGCTTCTGTGATCAAAGTCGGGTGCAAATAGAAATGATATTTGTTAAATAATTTTCTTTCTGCTGCTTTGCATATTTATACATCATGTATACTTCTACTACTGTGGCTTATTTACCGTGACTTTCTTACCCCAATTCATCTACTCTGACTCTACCCGATTTATCTACTCCTACTCATCTACTCCGATTCTGAAACTCCAATTGCTCGAATCTGTTTCGGCTGTTTCAGATTAACAGTGTGCGAGGAGAGCTCTAGACGCTACAGACCTGCTGCCGTTGTGTCGTGTCGACACTAGCACGCCTCCGTCACAACCGGTTTGGCATTACACTATTAAGTTTCCTTATCTCGACCTACATACATATATATTTGTTCTCTATGGTGTCATGATAAACCGGTTTTTCTACGTATTTATATATATAAACGTACATAAATGTACGCATGTACACACATTCTTTGTATGGAACTCTGTAATTGGCGCGAGGGTGTGGGGTGTGGCGTACAAACCCCCGTTCGGTTGCACCTCCCGCTCGGTTGCTATCTGAGTGAGCTCTATAAGGCACTTTACGATCGAGACGTTGTGTTCTACCTCATTATCTGTGTCCTGGCAGACTGAATTATTCTTTTTCCGCCATCCAGCTAAAATGCGCTGTCTCTGTAGGCTCTCTCTGCTCCTCTCGTACGCCGCAGTCGCCTGCATTGGCAATGGTGCCTCAACTAGACTAAACTGCAGGAATCAACATTAACCATCGATGTTTTTTCGTAGATTTTCACAGTGAACGTGACTATAGCGACGTTCACATCCTTCAGCACACATTACACTGCTTATAAAATAGTGCTCTCTCGATGGTGTTTTTTTCATCGTACATCACTGTGTTGCTTTCATCATGCACCACTGTGTTCATAACATCATGCACCACTGTGTTCATAACATCAAGCACTACTGTGTTCATAGCATCATACCCTGTTTTTCATGCGACGTCATAGTGCATTAAGCAGACCAACGCAAGTGTCTGCTTGAGCCACTACAAAGTGGCAATCATCTTTCCTCTTTCAATAGCCATGGCTGCTACAGATTCTCTTCATAAAGTTTCTTGTTGATGTGCTGTTGAGTCTCTGCCTTGTCCAGATTGCGTGACTTCTCTTGTTGCTCGAACTACAGGAGACTTGCATCAAGTGTGTGCTTCCCCAATAGGGTTTGCTTGCCCGTATAATTATTATGCAGATGTTGAATGTTGGTGTACCTACATAATTTTGTTTGTGGGATATCATAACCATGAAGCGTTGTGAATTTCCAACTTTGTTTATAAACATATCTCCACAGTACAACTTTTTTCAATATAACTTGTTTAAATTTAGGTATTGGATCTGAAAACCGACAGCTACCATCTCCTCATTTACAAATCCTGACATTCGGTACTTGATTTTGGCTCATTTCTGTCGCAAGCTTCTCGAGCATTATGTCTGAAAAATGATTTTTCATTAAAAATGCTACCAAAAGATCACCGTACATGTATCAGTACTTCTTTGTCTGCAGTTCCATCTCCAGAAACATCTTCCTGAAATTCTGTTCGTATAAAGAAGTTTACCACACTTGTCGTCTATGCTTCAAAATGTTTTACTAAATATAAGTGTAAAAACATATATTAGTACCTTCTTTGTCATTCGTTCTTTAAGCAGATTTGAGTATAAATATATTCATATGGACTGGATTTATATATATATATATATATATATATATATATATATATATATATATATATATATATATATACACGATATGTATATCGTTGTGCCTCTGTCAATGCACATACCGTATATGGGCTCTGGAATCTTCACACCTTTAGCTATCGACATTTCGACCATGATGACGCAAGTGTACTTTTAATTTCATATGCTAATTATTACAATTGATTAGCTGATATATGCTGATACAAAATCCGAGCTACCTACACGAGAATCACTTTTTGCTCTCAACTACTAATACCTGCAAGCTATTTTACCACTTTGCCATATTTTTCGTCCAATTGCATTCGGTCTCGATGCACCCAGGATTTCATTCAACAAACTCGCATTAGAACTTTATGAGTACTCTGCCTGAACACTACCAACAACTTCAAGACCTTTGAAGGGTCAATTAGCTTTTTATTTCGGTAATTTTTTTTAAAACTGCCCACTGCTTCTTTTTGAAAGGTCATAGGACGCTGTGAGCTGCTGAGCACAGGCAGACACCCGTTACGATGCTGGAATCTGGATACCGTCAGCAACCACCCCGAGCACGAGCTGCACAGCGGTGTCATGCTTGGATTTTGGTTGTGCTTCTTGGTCTGTCGAAGAATTTGTTTCCCTCAGTCTCATGTTTGATTTAGATACATCATCTAGTGCTACTTTAGTGCTCACAGTATATCGTTTCTGTGAAATTATTTCTTCTACATATAAACCCCGATCCTATCAAGTCATTTCATTTGTTGTTAATAGGACAATTTGACAAACTAATTATAAAGTTTCAAACAATCGAGCGATTTACAAGCTCTTCATATTTGACAATAGTTTCTGCGACGTACCTGCTGTGTTGAATGTTTATCTTCGAAATTATGCTGGTAGAGCCGGTTAATCAGAAACAATCTCTTTCGAATTATTGAATCTCTTTATGACTATCGACTCGTTTTCAAATCATGTTTTTGATGTTTACCTTTACTTCAAATACCCATTTGTAATTATTGTTTGTGTTAGTTACTGCATAATAAACAAATAATATTTACCGCACATCGTTAAGGTCGTTCGCTGAACGTTTGAGTGACGTTCTATTACCCTACTTTTATCAACTTCAAAAGTCGTAAAACTCCTCGAAAAGCTTCAATATTCGAGAAGAGCAAGTATTTTTGACCTTACAAAGCGGGCCAATGCCCTGGGCAGACTCTTGAATTACTTTCAACACCAAGTTTGACAATTCGTTTTATTACAAATTTAAAGCCAGGTTTATACATACATACATACATATATACGAATTGTATCAGTATAATTCATTTAAAGTATAATTTTTGTTGTTGAATACATGTCGGTCATTTGAATTCGTTTCATCAGTTAAAATGGTGCATGATTTGCAAACTAAAAGAGATGACACTATTTCAAGTCCCAACTCGACAGCCATATAGTTTGAATGTTCCTATTATTATTGTGGACGATTAATCATAGCATTTAGAAGACAATTTAAAAGGCTCGACTAACAATGTCTACTTGATCACTCCATTCACAATCCCAAAATCAAATTTCATTTAGTTGAACTAGGTTGTTCCAAGCAGCCATTTAGTTTTGTTTGGAACGATTTCAGCACGACATGACCTGGCACTGAAATTTTCGCATTCTTAACTCAGTGTCACTTCATAATAAGTGAAATGTGTCACTCACCTCCTCATACTAATCTCATTTACTTGGCTAATTATAAAGAATGTCATTAAGTGTTTTTCTGGAGCAATTCTCACGTCGAGCGCCTGGCAACGTCTTGCCCAATAAACCACTCGAATGATCGTTCATATTGCTCCCAATTTTAAAGGCATTTAACATTCTTTCAACGGTAATAATCGTGTACATAGAACGTAAAAACAACTTTTTTCAGTTTATGTAGCAAAATAACGTATCGTGTAAGAATGTGTGTTAATACTGAGACATGAATTCCCAGCATCATTTTTTACCCACACCTGAAATTCAAATGACATTCAGATTACGCAGCTTGTGTACTCTGCCGTAGTTTCGACGTCTACATACACTCATCGGGAATTGGTTACAAGCGCTGTAGAAGCAAGGCCATTTTTCGCCAATGAAAAAGCTTGTTTACAAAAAATACAGACATCAGTTACAACTCTATCCCATGCTTGTTATGTTACGTTTTAAAAATGTTATGCATTCGAGCTGTAAAGTAATTTAGAATGGATGCTGTTCGTGTGTGTTTCCTGACGTCAGTCCTCAGAGTCTTGTTCTAATTTTTGACCTGCAGATCGACTCGCTCCCAAATTGAGACGCAATGGAGCGCGGAATAAAAAAGCCTTAGACACGTTCGAAAAATATGGTAGCTCGCAGGGGGAAGTTCAATCTGCTCACTACACGTATGCAGCGAGCGTGTGTGCAACACACGTGCATCGCAAGTGTCTGCTACACGTACGTTGTGTACTACCTCAATTACCAATCACGGTGTCAATTCGTGGACTACGCACTCTGCAGCTCTGTGTAATTGTACTGAAGGTTTTACTCAACCTGAATTTCATACTTAAAGAAAAAACTGTCCCTTCATGAAATAATGTGCGCTTGGATTCTTGACATTTCCTGCTTGGCTTTCAATAACCTGACTCTTCAATATTATTAGGGCAAGAATTAAAGACAATACATGTATTTTTCATACTTGGTTGTTGATGCAAGTATTTCAGTAAATATTAATTGCAGCAAAGAATTCATAACCTTATTAGTTTAATAAAAATTACGATCATCAAATGCAAAATTGTTGATGCAAGCTTTTCTCCAAAATCCTGTGACATCATCAAGCAACATGAAAAAATACTAGTACATCAAATCCAATTTTTTATCCACTTGTGATGATGCGTTGTGTAATTTTTAGTGACATTATTAATGAAGATGATTTCATAAAAACTTAAGTAATGACATAAACTATTATAGGAAGATAAATGAAGCTTAATTAATGTCTAAATATTTTAGTTTGATGACAAATTTTATTCATATCAGTACCTGCTAAGTCAGGATTAATGACAGTTTAATATTATTCAGCTAGATTTGCGTGTGAATTTGGATGGAACTTATTTTTGAAACATTTACAGCATTAAAAATTCTACTCAACATTTATATCGTCTTCCATAACTACAACAATGTTTGTCCAATAGGTGGGTGGGTGGAATTCAGAAATATCAGTACGTTATGTTCATCAAATTTGATAGCAATGGAGTAAAATAGAAGGTTTATGAATACAACGATGTACAAACAATTGTTGTCGAACATTCTCGTGCAATTTGGGGGCTCACTGAATGGCTCACATTACACAGTCATCTGAAGAACACTCTGGAAAAACGCTTGAAGTTGAGTCTAAAATTCGAAAAGTTTTATTACTAACTTCGAGTTGAACTAGTGAATGTGCGTAGAAACATTTATAATATAGCACCTTGTTGCCAAGATACAACTTTATCACCTGTCTTATCTAAAAGTAATGACACAGTTGAATGAACTCTGGTTATTGTATAGGTGCACATATGCATATGAATAAGTCCCCTTCATGTTGACACAAGTCTACTATATCATTTTATTGTACCGAATTGAGGTTTCAACATCTTACATAACATATACGCAGTTAATGGTATCCTGTTGTCTATGCACGAGTTAGTCTTCCGAAGTTTTAAATGTTTTACTGACGTCATTAAACTAAATTTATTTATACAGCAATTCACTTGGTACTACGCGACTAAGTTCAGTACTCTATTCAGCAGCTGATCACATGGTCTTCGCTTGTCAGCTTCGCTCAAATATCATCCTTTAATTGTTAGTGTCTTCCTAGAATTCATTTAGCTTGATATTTTTTCGGATGTATGCTAAGTTTCAATATCACTCTGTAATATCTGACTTTGATAGGCAATAATTTAGGTCATGCGTAGACTGCCTGTTGGCGTAAAATATGTAATTGTATGAAAAAAATTTAGCTCCGATGCATTGTGTTGTCCATTCGTTGTCCATTTTGTAGGAGCTGTGTTAGGAGCCTCATGCTGTGTGTGCCAACAGTCGTCCAAACGTCATTTGTTAATTGCTTGTCGGGGGCGGGAGGTTCGGCCTCGCTTGGGGATTTGTATTACCCAAAAGGGACACAGCTGCCGACTCAACTGGGTCTATGAGGTGATTATGATGGCGGCCTGAGACGTAGGTAGCAACCCAAGAATGGATGAGTCCTCTTGTTTCTGTTGTCATATTATACAGCTCGTTCCTGTTGCAGTATTCTACGGCTCACTCCTGTAACCATATTCTGCTGCTCGTTCTTGTCATATTCTCCGACTCTTTTCTGGCCATATTCTATTATCTAACTTTTAGGATGAGCTTGTGAAGTACCTATGGGCAGTTGAGTCCGGCCTCTCCCTCTACGTCAGCGGGTCTCGTGTGCCCGGGGGTTTCAACTATTCTTCAACTTTTCGAGATACGATCTGATCCAAAATGATTTCATAATACACATAATAGTACTTCGTGAGGGATCAAATTTATTCTGTTATACTGCAATAAGAAACGTATTACTACCCCGTTGGGATGTATTCAGGTACTTCCTGAGGTTAATGTAATCCAGTGCAGGATGCGCCTTGGTTAGTGCCCTCGAAATGAAGCTGACTTGCCCACTGGAAGTAGGGAACAGCAGCTGGTCCTGGAGGCGATTTGGAACAGATTGGTGGCGGGAATGCCTTCATTTCGGTCCCTGACCTGTACTGCGCTCAGACAGATAGCTGATGCGACCACCCAATGTGACCTTTATGTTCAGTAGCAGCAGTTTTCAGCCATTAGATGACTTAATGCGTGAGTCACAGAACCAATTATTTCGTTGGCAGGATGAAATTTTTCTTCAGTTTCATCAACATGATGCCTCTGCGATGCCGTGCTTGACATTTTGACAAATTAGAATTGCGCACCTGATAAGCTCTTAGTCATTTATTGCGGGCTGAAATTTCAAGTTTTGCTAATTATTCACGGCTTAAAGATACAAAGAATTCTGCTGCGTAGTTTCCGTATGTACAATTTTTTCCTAGGTCAGAATATGACTGATTTTATTAGGTACAGTGGAACCTCGCTATTCGAACACAATCCGTTTCAAGAGACAGTTCGGATAGCGATTTGTACGAATGGCGAATCATTTATTCACACAAGATATGATGCAAATTAGAATAATCCGTTCCAGACCTACAGATGATCGCTTATTTAAACTGTTGTAATAATATTTTAAATATAAAATGTATAAAAACTAAAAAGAAATAAATATACTGTATAGTATTGAACATGAAATAAAGGAAAATTTAACTGCACTTTACGTGTACGTATTGAGGTGAGCTGATGTCATAAGTGGAAGGTGGAGAGGATGAAGAGGGATATTGATGTTTCTGTTTGGAAGGGGAGTCACCTTCCAGAAATACCTCAGTTACCATCCCTTCCGGTGTTTTCTCTCTTTCAGGTGTTCTTTCTTTTTTCTGCCTTTTTGCAGTAAAACAATTTTTGGGGTTCTTTTTTAAAAACCAGTCCAACGTCGTCTGTCTATGACGATTTCTCAGAATTTTTCTAAAATGGTCAAAAACATTGTAGTTGAACAAGTTGATGCTCCTATTGACCTCAGCAGCGTTAGGATGCCATTTTTTCACCACTCTTTGTGTTTTCTTCCAGTGGTAACACAGTTCTTTAGTTTCTGCAGTGGAAATGCTTCCCTTACTTTCCTCCTCCTCTGAAGAAAGTTCTCCAACCACTTCTTCCTGCTGCTCCATGTGCAGTTCTTGTAGTTCTTCAGTTGTCAGCTCATTTCTGTGGTCTTCGACCAACTCCTCCACATCATCACTGTCTACATCCAAACCCATGGACTTCCCTAGGGACGCAATATCATCCACCACTACAGACTCCGTGTCAAAAGCTTCAATGTCTCTGGCTGCCACACAGTCTTGTCACAGATTCTTCCAGACCGAGTTTAGTGTCCTTAAAGAAACTTCGACCCAGGCTTTGTTATTATCCTCAAGCAATGAAGGATATTGAAACGGTTCTTCCAAAAGTCCGTGAGGGTTAGTTCTGTATCAGAGGTCACTTCAAAGCACCTCTGAAAAAGTGATTTTGTGTAAAGCTTTTTGAAATTTGAAATGATATGCTGATCCATGGGCTGGATTAAAGAAGTGATATTAGGAGGCAAACCTCACTTGGATGAAGCTGTATTCACCCACCAGATCTTCCTCCAAGCCTGGAGGGTGAGCAGGAGCGTTGTCCATCACAAGAAGGGCCTTAAGTAGTAAATTTTTCTGCTCTAGATATTTTTTCTCACTCGGGGCAAACACTTCATACGCCCACTCGGTGAAAAACTGCCTTGTTACCCAAACCTTACTATTAGCTCTCCACATTACACTGAGTTTACTTTTTATAACATTATTTTTCTTGAACACCCTTGGGTTTTCTGAGTGGTAGACAAGCAAAGGTTTAATTTTTAGGTCCCCTCTAGCACTAGCACACAACAAGAGTGTAAGCCTGTCTTTCATAGGCTTGTGTCCTGGCAATGATTTCTCCTATTCTGTGATGTAGGTCCTGTTGGGCATCTTCTTCCAGAAGAGGCCAGTTTCGTCACAATTAAAAACTACTTCACTTCTTAAATCGATCAAACCATCCCCTACTTGCTTTAAATTCATCACTTTGCGCTCCGTTTCCTGGGCTGTCTCTCTTAAGGTCATCATGCAACCGCGTTGCTTTTCACAAATTATTGCTTCAGAAATGCTGTCTCCAGCAAGTTGTTTTTCGTTTACCCAAGCAAACAAAAGTTTGTCCACTTGTTCAATTATAGGTGACCTATTCACAGCATGGAAAGTCACTCCTGTTGCCACATTAGCCTCTTGTCTTATGTCTTTATTTTTCAGTACAGACGATATGGTTGGTTTCGCCATTCCATACCGAATTGCAAGGGCAGAGACACGAGTTCCCCTTTCAAACTTCGCAACGAGTTATTTTTTCAATTCGACTGTCGTTCTTACTGCATTCCTTTTATGCTTGATTATATCACTAATCTTTTTTGGACCCATCGATGCACTATTACGGTACAGTATTAACAGAAATAATAATAAAATAGCACTAAGTTTCATGACACTTGCCCATATTATGTGTAGCTTACAGAGGCTAGCACGAGACTGCGCTGGCGATCGCGAATCGCGCGACCAGTAATAAGATGACTCTGTCCAAATCGCGGGGCAAGCATACGAATGACGAGTTGAATTTTACTTTGACAAGTTGGACGAATAACGAGTTGTACGAATAGAGAGGCGGACGAATGGCGGGGTTCCACTCTACTTACCTGTTGGTTATGTATTACTGAAAAATATCGTTAACCGTATTTTGAGCATGGAATCGTCCTCATAATTTTCATGTATTTTACCGCAAAAAATTTTATCTGACAGCCTGAAAAACAGAATGTGTATTCATATATTGTTAGTTAATATTGTACATGCTTTGTTTTTGTTGACGAATGAAATATTATACATATCATTTATGCGGTGTACACTCTTTTTGCTCAGGACTGAATTTTTGTAAACTTTGAATTTGTTTCTCTGCCTGGCTGTCAAATATATCCATTGAAAAGGCTAATTTCATTGTAATATGTACCTTTTATTGAAACCTAGTATACCTTCATAGGTTGAATGAAATTTCTAAGTCCTTTTTTCCGTACATGAACCTCTGTTTTTACGATCCCAATTATTTTATTGGCCGAAACTCTAAATGAATGTTTAACGTATGAAGTTTCTGTTTCCTTTCTTCAATGGTTGTAGTGCTGAATTGAAAGTTTGATAGAAATAAAAGTGCACTCTTGCAGGTGTTTTTTGTTCCTTAATAACTTAGTTTCTCTTCTCTGAATTTTGGTATCCTCTTTTTTCTTCGTAGTATCATCGCAGTGCACTCGTACTTGTGAGTTACAGTCCGATAAAAATTTCTTTCAAAGAATCCCATTGCCCAAGAAAAAATTTCAAACCGATTGTACCATAACATATTCAGAGATAATTGCAAGTATTGCATTACAATTCCTGTTTGTTCTCCCAAAATACTCTCAAGCTTTACAGATTTGCTGCCACTGCTCAAGCCGAGCTCGTGTAGAGTTTGTAGCAAAACGTAGAGTTGTGGTTGCTTCATCAGTAAACTTGAGCCAAGTTGAACTGATTTCTCGCTTTTCCACGTTGCCTTTGAAACCATCACTTTATACCCTCTCGCTGAGCGAGTAATCTAGCGACTTACGACGCCTTTCTCAGATTATTATGAAGCGCAACTTTATTTTCTAGCACGAGATTTTGTTGCCTCGCCCCATTAACGCATAGCTGAGCTCGCTTTCTGTATTATTTGTGGGTGCAACAAAAACGACAGACTAAAGGGGAGCGCGACGGACACGTGCGGTGCTATCTTGCACAGCGTGGTCTGTGCCTCACGATGCTTCTTCTCAGCCTGTGTGTTATAGCAGCCTCAACTTATGGAGTTCAAACCTCTTGCGTTCAAAGTCGCTTGTTGGGCGACGTCCGCTTACTGTATGGTGAAAGGTTCCTGGTTTATTTTAATTTTTCAAATTTGCTCAGAAATGTTTTGAGTATTATAACGGTTTTATTTATTACCAAACTGCGTTGTCTCGTTGAAATAATTGATATCTAATGTATTTCTTTAACTTCAATCCAATAGCATACTAAATTCGTACATGTATTCTATGAAGGAAACTTTTACTCCTTTTCACTGATTCCCTTTCTTGTTTGCTAAGTACAGAGTCCAATGATGGTTATTTTTTCAAACTTAATTTCACATACAAACCTTAGTTGACGGAGCGATTGGGACAAATGTTCGGGAAAATTTATACAATAGTACTTTTTTGCGGTTCATCAATTTTGCTGTTCTCGAGTAAGTGAAATATAATAAAACTAAGCTCATCTAAACAGTGGCACCAACATGGCGGAGGGCCAAAATCACATGACTGTGCGGAGCGTGTGTGTTCACCCCCATCTTTCTATACCCAGTGATCCGTGCGTGTTGTATTCATTGATTGCGTGAGCGTATCGTTCCTATTGTTTGGTTGGCGCTCGTCCCTGCGTACGTCACTGCATGCGCGTAATGGCTGTGTGTACATTCTTTAGGAATGTTTCATTGTTGCAAAGCTTAAGAGACTTGGAGCCGCACTTGCCCAGCCACTGTATTTTAGGAGCGCTATTCTTGCTGCAGCTTGTAAACGGAGTCTAGTAAAGGCTTTAGAACTCTTCTTTGCGCGGTGGCGCGATTCCGTATCTCTTTATAAGAGTCGGTCTGTTCGATTTTTGAATTTGTATTCTTTAAGCGCGTTTTGGATCCTATGTATGTGCGCGTGAATGTGAAAAGAGTAATTTATCTGCTGTTAGAGATCAGACAAAATTTCCCTTTAGACGCCAGTGTGTAGTTGCTTGAGCAAATACATACCTTCATCGTGATCATGCAAGTTTAATTGTTATTTTATGGTCATCAGTTCGTCCTATATTAAGAAAATATCTGACTTTTTATCAACTTTCCATTTCTCATTGCTTTAATGTTTCTTTGTTCCTACCAAATTACCGATGTATCATGTAATTGATCCTCTAGTCTCAGTGATTTTGTTTCTACATTCTTTTCATTTACGTTGTCCCTTCTGATGACTGGAACAGGCTGTGCCAAATGAGATACTGAGACTTTTATCTCGTGGGGCCACTTCAGCTAAATTATTACCAAAGTTGCTCTGTAATCATCGCCTTCAATGGGCGAAAAGTGTGGTAAAACTAAGAGCATGATACTAATCTGAGTAGTGAATAATCGATTGACCAGAAATTCGTACTATTCGGTCAAATTACTACGTGATAATTAAGAGGTTTAGACAATTGTTAGTCATTGAATAAATTTCCCCAAGTTATCAGCTCTAAATTTCGTATACTGCAACTTTGTGCATTTTTTCGACATCCGACATTTCATTGTGGCAGGGTATTGAAGTGTTCAATTTCCTCTTCACATTCTGGGCTTACGGCTGCAGTTATTTATTTATGTTACCATTAAGCCCTTTATTCACATCGTATCTTTCTAGCCCTTGATGTATTTATCACCGACAAATTGTATTCAAGTTACGTAACATTACGTAACACCTACGCTGAGACTATGCGCTCCAACGCATACTTCATGCCTTCATGTTAATTATCACTCGGCTTAATCATTCATTGCTTCTTTATTTATATAAATTGAAAATACGATGTGACTGTTAAAAAATAATTTTTAGTTTGAAATAATTCCCGGCGTTGGTTTGTTCTTGACGACGTTCCGAGCAACGGCAAGATGTGTTGGTGAGAGTGTAGTCTTGACATGAAAAGCAGGTGACCTCGCGGCATAGAGGCGATGGATGCCATGTTAGGCTGCACTTGGCTGCAAATATTAGTGCTTCACTCGCATTCTTCTATGACATTCAGCTGTTTGTTCTCTTTTACAGAGTATTTATTGTTGACGTTGTAGATTGCTGGCGTCTTTAGTCGATTTAAATGAGGCACTTATTAAATGGCCCCGCTCTGGTTTATTGGGTAGAAACTAGATTATATTTTTCTGAGAAATTTACGGCTCTTTTTGTCGTGATCTGATAAGTCGCAATGAATTAGAAACTTTTGACAGTTTTTTCTACGTTCGGAAATAGGTGGGTAAGATTATGTAACCGATTTTCTATTTCACTTCGGCGATATATTTGATTATGTATAAATACTTAGGGATATTCTAACTGCGACATTTTAATAACTTTCTTAGTGTAATTTCATAGTCATGCCTCAGTTACCTTAATCATACGTCTGTTTCCTTCAAACTCTGATTGAATTAACAGTCATTTCCGTCTCCCGATGTCAAATTTGCAAAAATATCCAAAAACAGTCTAAAGTTTGCGTTAATCCGTCAGTGAAGTTTGTTTATGTTGTTCACGCACACATTTCTTCTAGAATTTCTTGAGTCTTGCCTGCCTTGTGAGTGACAGCCATGTTCAACACTGTTCTTCTGAGGTGCCTCCGCCAGTGACGCACATCGACTCTCATTTGAAAACTCGTGACCCTGATTTCTATCTTCACTTTCGTTGTCGTGGCAGCAGTCCCAGATTAGTTGTCGTGCAACGAAAATGTTGTTAAATGCCTCGCTACTTCAATGAAACCTTCGGATTTACGAACTCTCTAAGGTATGAAGCACTTGTTCGTATTGTTCTCAGTCGACTATAGTTCAGATGTGGGCAGTCGTTGTCTAGTGAAAACGACGTTCTCGAGTTCAGGACGACTTTATTAGTGAGCATGCGCTCGATTTCATATTACATTACTAAACACATTGCGAACAGTGTTGTACTTATTTGTGCCGCTCATCCTTTATTAATATACGTTTATGTCACTTGTTTCTTAAACTACTATTGAACTTTTTTGGTAATTTTTCATGTAGACTCTAAAATACGTTCATTACTCAATCACATTAATGCCATGTGGCTTAACGTTTTTGTGAGGGAAAAAATTCAGATATCTCTGGAATATTTTAGCTTTTGATTAAGCTCTGCTTCCATCCGATAATTAGGGCCGTCTTTGAAGAGCTGCGATAAACTTCCAAGTCGTCCGTCATTTTAGGCAGTGGAGCAGAAGCGAAACTGTGCTGCGTGGCTCAAATTTGCTGGAGAGTCTCGCGAATTTCTTGCCTTTTCATTACTTGCTTGCTTTGTATTTTTCTTCTAAAGCGCATGATAACTGTTTTACTTTTGAAATACGCTGGAAGATATTTTTACTGAAAATAGAATTTCCATTATTCGTTAGCTTTTTTCTCTCTTTCAGTTAACACGTTTCCAATTTTTGTGTCGGTGCACCATCACTCACTTGAAAGGTTGAACTAAGCTCCGAAAAATATTTTTTTTAAGTTCAGAAGAAAACCTAATCCAAATATCAAAACAACGTTTGTTTTTAATCTTTATACCGATATTGTAGTGATTTTCCTAGTGTTTGTCAAGCGCTGCTCGTGAGTGTCGTCAAGGGCTTCTATACCTCCTCCCCCGCAATATATTTCGCGTGGAGTCTAGCGCTTACAGGGACATGTTGCTAGTTTTGTCCTGTCTCGGCTACGAAGAGAACCAATCGAGCCTGCGCATTATTTTGCTCTCCGTTGTCAGGAGAGCTCTGCAGGCTTTGTTTAGGATTACGGGGGCTGCTCAATGGCGGCGGTTGGTGACCTTTACTGTTGTTGACTTGCGATGAGTCGCTGAGTAACATGATGGGTATAGACGAGTTCACGACTTAAAGAAATTATTCATCTGATTTCCTTATGTGTACTACTAGACGACTACTCCTTACTTAATTATTTCCTTACGTATTCGAGTGTACTCTCCACAGAAGCAACATTTTATATTCTGATGTTTACGATGGAGATTTTTCTATACTGTTAAACTAGATGTGCTAAATTTACCGTAATTGGTGCTCAACAATAATTTGTGTATACTTCGAACAGAAGTTTTTTCGCATAATTTAATTGATTTTGATCACAATTCTTTACTAGCTGGTTAGCATAGAAACGCACTGCAACAGTGGATACATGAGAGTATTGAGGAGCTTATACTTGGTTGACTTTAGAAGAATTAATTTCATTAGGTAATTTTTTTATTTTACTTATACTGATGATTCATTCTGTTCATATTCCTGTAATAGAGATTGTGGCTTAGAGCATTTGTATATATATATATATATATATATATATATATATATATATATATATATATATGTTGATAGACGGATGTTCTATCTATTACGGTGTCCTGAGGTTCAAAGTTCTTATCGAGGAACTTTTGCTCTGTTTTTATTGGCACATCGCGACCTGAAGTTCTTCAGGCAGAGCTTTGCTTGTTTTGTGTTTGTTTCTGTCGGGAATAGTGTTTTGAAAAAGTGTTTTGCTATTTTGAACTTTTTTCGCTTTATTTTTTCGAATAAAGTTATTTCTTAATTTTTTGCTTGCAACTTTTGGAATTTCATCGTGGAGACTCGATCGTAGTTATGCTTGATTAATTATTATTATTAAGATATTTCTCCGTCATTAATTTCTAACTGTGAACAACATAATTGTTTGAGCTTCTCAGCTTTTAGATATGATCATTTAAAGCTTTGGTTTTATCTTATTCAAAATGACCATCTGTCTAAATACCGTATTCGATATCTAAATAGATATTTGAATGCAGGATTGAAAATTCCATAGACTAAATCCCGTTTAGCATTGGCTTCATGCGATGCCCGTCATACCAAATGAGTCCATCTTTTATGTATTTATTCTTTTTTAGTTTCACTAGCACGTGGGAATTGCGCTCAAGTTTTCTGATTTCGTGAAATTTTGTTAATATCTATACTTATATGTTCATTAAAAGGAAGTTCTCTCTTTTGGAATTCTTTTCAACCTGGAAATTTTCATCTCAAATCAAATCTATGAATATCGTGTAATCTTTTCGCAAACATTCTATGTTGTTCTCGTTGTACGTAAAACGCATCCTTCGAAAAGACATTTCTTTTAAATTATATATGGAAATAGAAACTTTGTAGTCTCCACTCGATGTTGGCTGTACAAATAATTGAAAGAAATTCTATGCTTTTCACATCAACCTGTGGCGAAAACGAAGTATTTATAAATTTACGGAAATAATGCCAATTAATAATTTCAGCTTCATTCCTTCTATCAGTCTCACATTATTTCACGATAGGTTTATTAATTCTTAATATCTGTTAAGCTAATACCACCATTTGAGCAATCTCTCTTGCGTACCTGCAAGGATGAAGAAATGAGGCTGCTTACCCCAAAATTCCGATTCCTTATAATCCCGAACATTGGAGCTTCTCCTTTCTATAGTATCTATTTTACTTGCATCTGTGCGACGCATGACCAGCTGCGGCACCTGCAACTGCACCTCGTACCGCTGCACTGACGTCAAGCTCCCTCACGTGACGTCACTGCGGCCAGTCGTGACGTCACGTGTCTTGTGCCGAAATCTTTCCCGAGCTCCTCTGGTCCTGTTCTCCCTCAACTCTCTGTCCTTTGTGGCTCCAAGATGTACTACTGTTCTCCCTCAGTTCTCTGTCCTTTGTGGCTCCTAGATGTACTATTGTTCTCCCTCAGCTCTCTGTCCTTTGTGGCTCCAAGATGTACTACTGTTCTCCCTCAGCTCTCTGTCCTTTGTGGCTCCAAGATGTACTACTGTTCTCCCTCAGCTCTTTGTCCTTTGTGGCTCCAGATGTACTACTGTTCTCCCTCAGCTCTCTGTCTTTTGTGGCAACTAGATGTACTACTGTTCTCCCTCAACTCTCTGTCCTTTGTGGCTCCTAGATGTACTACTGTTCTCCCTCAGCTCTCTGTCCTTTGTGGCTCCTAGATGTACTACTGTTCTCCCTCAGCTCTCTGTCCTTTGTGGCTCCTAGTTGTACTACTGTTCTCCCTCAGCTCTCTGTCCTTTGTGGCTCCTAGATGTAATTCTGTCTTACCTCACTTCTCTCTCTTTTGTGGGTCCTACTTCCTCTTGTTAGAATTTTTCAATATCTTGCCTAAACTTTTGAAACTTTTGAACAAGTTTGTTGTCTTGTTTTGTGTATTTAAGTTTGAATTTATTTTCATATCGTCATCACATTTCAGGTGTGCTTGTTTTCATTCTTATTCCTTCACCTATTAAAAGCGTTATGTACAGGGTGTCTCAAAAAAATGTACTCACACTTCGAATAACGAGATCCTTTATTTATGAACATACAGTGAAATAGAATAGCTTCGAATACAGAAGACAAATGTGATTAAAGAATCATGTTCGCAAATGTTCGAATTGATGACCATTATTGTCCAGACAACGCTGATAACGCACACCAATGGTGCGTTACATTTACATTTTTTTGAGACACCCTGTATTGAATGTATGTTACTCAAAACAATTGCGGAAATATCCATTCGAATACTGTGTTTTTTCTCTATTTTATTCACTATGTGGTTCATTTTCGATTCAAGTTTCTTAAAATTGTTCATCTTAGTTAAAGCTATGCTGTTCTGTGTTAATGTTTACTTTACTTAACCATTTTCCTGATTTTTAGCATAAACTCAAAGGAATAAGCTCAATTTGGGTTATAAAGGTTAGGAATTGATGGTTCAAGTTCATCCTTTCTTGTATCCTCACTGAATACAAACTGTTCCTACACTAATGTTAAGAACTTCCTGTTTTGTTGCAAGAATAATTTTGTTTCTCGTCCGTTTGAGTATTGAGTACGCAGTTGCTCAATTTTATTGAAATTAGTATGAAGTGAGAAATTTTTTTACTTGATTTTAAATGTCTTTTGTCCCCAGGTAGTTTTTTCTCCAAATTAACTTGAAAAAGCTATGAAATCCTTTTTCTGCACTCTACTGATTAAGAAACTACTATTATTATAATGAAATATTAAATCACATTCTCATTTACGGGAGTCTTTACCCAACTCAACTCTGGTGTCACCCCAGTGCCCAATATTGGCCCTATGTTGTTCTTGTAAAGTCATCGCTGTCGTCGACCGTCCTGTTGATTTTGGCGCATTTTCAAATTGACGGACCTTCAACCTGTCTTCATGAGCTCGTTAATGCGACTTGCAAACTCCCTTTCTGGTGGTGCTTGAAACTTGATGATCATCTATCTGCATCGTGGGTTTTATGCACGTACATACATACCAAGGACCACTATAACCTTATAGTTATAGTAGTCCTTGATGCATACACATTTACGAGTACTATTATATTACTTAATGTTTTCCTCCAACCTGTCTACAAATATTTTTTCAAGAAATATAATTGTGAAAATATGGTACTGATTTTCATTCTTCCTGTGACACCTGTTTTTCGCATTGTTCTCTTAAATTTTAAGATATTTAAAGCGAATGCAAAATGTATCTCATTCTATTAGATAAAGTTGCGTTTCTTAACTAAAGGAAGCGACACAATTACAGTATAAGAGTGAAGCGCCCATCAAAAGAGCATGGATTTGATCTTATTGGATTCAAACCAGGTGTTCTTCTCTGATTCCACGTTTTCACGACTAATTGTTTGTCATGCTCGTTTCTGAAGTTGCCTTCAAAAGACGACCGCGTCGCTACAATTATTGAGCTTGTGATTATTGTCGTGTTGTTTTCTGCTTAGGAATCTAATGTTGGGGGTCATACCGGGCTAATAATTGCAATGCAGACTAGGGAATAACTTCTATTGCCTTTGATTCTAAGTTTGACTTTGTTTCGTTTGAATATTTTAGCTGTGATGTTTTTACGTAGTCTACGTTTATATTTCTTGCACCTCTACGCTTCAGAATTTATTATTTGCGTTAACTCATGCGCCATAAAATTGTGAAGGTGTTTTTTATCTACTTCAAGGTTTTCCCTCTACGCCCTTACTGACACTGAGTAATGTTTGTTTTTTACATGAGGTGCGATACTTGGTCGAGGACCTACGGTAGAACAAGTAGGAGTATTTGCGTGTGAAAAGGTAGAGCGCTGAATCAGATGCTGAACAAGAGAAAATAAATATTTTTCAATATCTTTGAACTCAGCCGTTCGGCTCTTCCCTTACTGACGATGAAAATTAGACAGGTTCATAGGTCAAGGTTCTATCTGGACTAGCATTCATGGTTGACGAGTTTGGACTTCAAATTTCCCTGAAAGTTGTTAGCACTGACACCAGCGACACGGTATGACTTCGTGCATTTGCTTCACTAGCGCCGTTAATGGAAACGTCTGTTGCACTTCGTATTGATCGTGCAAGAAATGTAATCCCATCAATAATTACGTTTTGCGCAGAGTTAAACTTAAGATTTGTTTGTTAAATTTATAAGCCTTGCATTAATTTTTTGTAGACTAGACGAGAAAGATTTGTTTCTAACTATTAGTAAAAGTCAATTATTTCTTAGTATGTAATTAACATCGAGCTATAAAAAAGAATCTTGTCATAATTTTTGAATGTTTGAGCACGAAGATGGTGAATATATATACTAGACTAGATAGTTCCCCAGGAAATTTCACGATTTGAATTTAACTTATTTGAAATTATTGTAAAAACAAGTGTAATAAATATTTCTGACGAATTATTGTTTTATATGAATATTTTTTATGATTAGACACAGAATTTTCTTTCTATATCTTATCCATTGATAACATGGTCGTGTAGGAGAAGCAGGCTAATAACGGAGAAAAATGGCGTATTTTATAGTAATCCAGCGCCTTTGGTATCTACAATACAATGCTTGTATTACATGTTTACCCATTCTGATTTCAGTTCAATGATTTTTTTTCAGTAATAGATTGGAAGAAATAGGATAGACACACAGATAAAGAGAAAGAGAGAGATACACTATTATATGCAGACAAGGTTACTGTCTCGTTGAATGCTGTTTTAAACACGCTGAATTGCGTATGCATTTCTCACTGCTCTCGGTCTGCCAGAACGTTCGTTATCAGATGTTAATCCAGATTCTCTGAATCTTGAAATCATTGTAATAATGCAATGTCTGGAAGGACTTGTTTGTTGATTAAGTGTTGTCATGAAGTCCCCCTGCACTACAACTAAGGATCATATGTGAAATAACTTTTCACTATTCATGCTCGCTTTTCTTTGCGATATTTTACCATTTGGGGGTTATTGGTTATAGTGAAAAGTTTATGAGTAACAATATAAACCTTTAATCGGTATACTAGATACTAGGTAAAAAAAATATTCAAGTTCTGATATACCACGCGTAGAACTGAAAGATGTATTTTATTTCATAGGTTATTAATTCCCACAGTCTAAAAGTCATACTTTTAGACTGTGGAATTTTCACAGGAACTTCCTAGTTCATGTTATCGGTGCGTAAGATACGGAATGAAAGTTGTGTATATATTCATGAGAAATATGTATTTAAAACACAATAATTCGTCGGAAATCTTTCATACATTCGTCATGATAATAATTTCAAATTAGTGAAATCTAAACCGTGGAATTTCCACGGGGACTCTCTAGTAGTATGTATAGATTTGGGTGTTTGAATTGCAGCTCAGGTTAGGTGATCACATTTCTGCGCTCGTATCACCACTACGAAAAATTTACTTTAATGCCATTTTTCACACTTTTGATGGGCCTCATCAGTTGGTGGTCGTCTGTGTGTTCTCCCTTAAGAGAAATGAGGCTATGACTCTGAATTTGTGGGCACAGCAGTTTGCCTTCAGGTCATTTGCTTAAGTGATGATGACAACACATGGCTCCGATCTTCTACAGGCTATCTAGCCCGTGACACTTTTACGACGTGGTTTTCTATCGAATTTCAGTGTCCATGCTGTTACATAACTGTTTTTTAAGAATGCAAATACCTGCTATTTTGTGCCCATTCTTTTACATACCTGTTTTTAACCAGGCCTAATACCTGTTTTTATGTGTCCGTACTTTTTCAAACTGATTTATTTTACTCAGTATAATTTCTCAAGTGTCTGATTTATTTATTTCGACGATTTTACTCAATTTTGGTCATTTGTAGTCAATTTATTTATTATCAGTAAGGTAGCAGAATTATTTTTTACAAAAACAATGAAATAGATTGAAGCAGTTACCGAGCATTCTTTGAATTTCGCTAATGTTATACTGTTGCTATAAATAATTGTGACTAAATTCGTTTAAAAATTTTATAATCGTTGTTCAATCGTTGTCCAAGTGCATTTGCAAATTGCAAAAATTATATACCTTGTATGCTCATTTGAAAACAGTTTTCAGTATTAATGGACAAATGAGTTGAAATGCAAATATTCTAAGAGCGACAAATTCTTCTTAATTTCACTAATTTATGGAATTCATATTTTCGCCAGTTCATCTTTGGAAAGTGTTTTAAAAACATGCATCTTTTGTGTATTTTTTCCTTTTAATGTCGGTATAAAAATGATCACTTCTGCGTGTACTGATGCCATTTATTTCTTGTTTCAGGTGAGTATTGATGCATCAAGAGTCAGTATTCAGCCACAGCAGCAGTTGCTGCTCAAGTAGACTCGTCTCAATGTTCAAAAGGAGTATGCACAGTAAGTTTTGACAGAGCTGGTCGACAGAGTGAGTACGGCGAAAATAAGATACGAAAAATTGCTTGTAGGCATAACGGGACTGTAGAATGTAGGTATAACTGAATTGTAGAATGTAGGCATAATTGGACTGTAGAATCTACATATATAATCGACTATGGATCTCCCTCCCTCTCTCTGTATCTGTGTGTATCCGTCCCATTACTTCCTGCCTCCTGAGGAGGTGGCGTGCAGGCGGGACACACCTGCCACCCGCAGCCCCTCCTGTCCGCCACCACCCGCCGCACTGCGCCTTCTTTCACCCTGCGTACCGTGGGCGTATCTACATATACAGGATGTCCCATAAGTAAGGTACCTTTTTAAACTATTACAGCTATAAAACTACAAATCGTAAGAACATTCGGTTAATTCAGAATGAATGAGGAAATTTCAAAGTTTTCTACCAGCGTATCAAGTCTACCGACAATCACAACATATTGCCCCAAAAAATTCATAAAATCCACCCCTAAAATGAATCACTACGCACTGGAACATCGAGCAAAAATAGTGGAACTTTACTTCCGATGGAATTGTTCGGTTACTGCAGTTCAGAGGAATGACAGAAATATTGATGGTATTGAAAGAAGTCCATTGAAGAAGTGCATAAGAAAACGTATTGAAATTTAAAGAAACTGGAACAACAGCAGACAGACAACGTTGTGGCAGGCCACGGACCATACGAACTGGTGTTTCAATTCAGCTTGTTGCAACAAGTGTTGCTGATCGGCCCAAAACGTCAACTAGAAGACGTTCAATTCAACTGAGAATGTCACGTACCTCACTGCAATGTATTTTGATAAAAGATCTGAAGTATCATCCATATAAAATTCTATTAACTCAAGAACTCCATCCTACGGACTACCAAAAGCGATTAGATTTTGAGAATAGATTTCTCCAACTTGCAGAAAATGAAAACTTTGTAAAGAATTTAATAATGACTGATGAGGCACGTTTACACCTCAATGGTTTTGTTAATAAGCAAAATTGCAGATTTAGGACTTCAGAAATCCAAAAGAAATTCATTAACGTCCACTTCACTCAGCTAAAGTAACAGTATGGTGTGGCATCATGTCTTCGAGGATCATTGGACCATATTTTTTTGAAAATGCTAATGGTGATGCAATTTGTGTTAATGGAAACCTTATAGACAGATGATTCAAGGATATTTGATACCTGAAATTGGAGATAATAACACAGAGATTACCTTTTTCCAACAAGATAAAGTTACAGCACGTACAGCGAAAGAAACAATGAAAATGTTATAAGCAATTTTTCAAAACAGAATAATTTCTCCTTTTGGTGATATACCGTGGCCGCCTCGATATCCAGATCTAAGTGCTCCTGATTTCTTTCTCTGGGGATACTTAAAGGAAAATTTTTACTTGAAATGTCTGATACTATGCAGCAATTGAAACTAAACATCATTCAAGTGATCAACAACATTTCACCAGAGACATTAAGGAAAGTAATGAACAGCACCGTTCAAAAAGTACGCCATTGTTTGACTAATAATGGAGGTCATTTAAAAGATATATTCTATAGGTAAACGTATTTTATTGTTTCATTTATAAATTTATATTAAACTTTGAAATTTCTTCTTTCATTCTCAATTAACCAAACCTCTTTACCATTTTTAAGTTTTATAGCTATAATCTATACTATAATAAGAGCCGCGTCCGTCTGTCTGTCCGCGTGTCACACTCTTCTAATCGATAGCTCTGATAGCAACAAGGATAAAGCTTAAGAAATACAAGAAATCATTCTATTGCATTATTTTTCTGTGGCAATTCAATTCACTTTCACTTGCATTATGGTATCCAGAGTACACAATCGGTTTATGTATACAAATAGAAATTTTCTTTGGCCTTTTTTCTGTTCAAATTCATCATGATGCTTTGATTTTTGAATTGATAATGCGAAAAGATTAAATTAGTTTGACCAGTAACCTAGCTACCACTTAGTATAAGGCCAAAGATTTTGGAAATTGAGTTATTGTTTTCGGAATTGTGATTTTCTTAAAAATAGTTTTAAAAAGGTACCTTACTTATGGGCCACCCTGTATAATAGATGCTTTGACGGATTTAGATAAGTGGAAATTTCGTAGGGTATACATGTATTGTAAGCATTGTATTGTGGATCGCAAAGGCACATCCATCAATGGGGAAACTCTTTCGCAAAGCCTGCATCCACTGGCAAATTAAAATGAAAAATTTAGTAAACCGTGATTTTTCACGTGTTGATCTAGTAATTTTAAAAAGTTACCTTACTTACGGGCCACCCTGTATGATTAACTATGTATCTCCATCTTGCTATATCTGTGTGTGTCCGTCCCATTACTTCCTATCTATTACTGAAGAACAATTATTGAACTAAAATCAGAACGGGGATGCATGTATTACAAGCATTGTATTGTGGATACCAAAGGCACAGGATCACTATAAAATACGCCATTTGTTCCGTTATTAACTTTCTTCTCTTACATGGCCATGTTATCATTAAGTAAGATACAAAATAAAAGTTCTGTATACATTCAAGAAAAATATTCTGATTCTGATAGGACCACGGGTAAAACTGAAAATATATTTATTTCATAGATCCTTAATTTTCTTACTTTTGAATCAAGGAATTGTAATGGGTACTATCTGGGCCACGTTAGCGATAGATAAGATGCACAATGGAAGTCCTGTATATATTAATGAAAAGTATTCATTTAAAACACAATAATTCATCGTAAATCTTCAATGCATTTATCTTATCTATCTAATCTAATCGAATCTAATACTAAGAATGACCGTCGTGTGTTTATATATTTATTTATTTACATATTTATTTATTCATGTTTCCTGTCACTTTCAAAAAAATTAGAGAGATCCAGAGCCTTATATACTGGAGTCCGTATCGTGGATACAGAGTTCGGCGGGGTATTGCCCTATGATTCGGGTACATTGTACCCGAATATGACGCGAATTGCAGAGTCAATTGCAGCAGTAGAAAACTAAGTGTCTTAGTTTTCACTAGGAATGTTGTCATTAAAGAAATACTCAATTAAAACGTGTGTCCTGTGTAAATATATATAAAACTAAATATATTGCATTGCGTCCTTATATGTAATTTTATTTAATATCTTTCCAACAGTATTTGTCATCATTTTTGATGGCACGGGTATTATCACAATACCTCTGCCGTCATTTTTGACGGCTGAGTACACTGGTCTTTATAATAATTTCAAATTAGTCAAATCTAAACCGTGGAATTTTCACGGGAACTGGCTAGTGAAATGGAATAATAATAATATACAGTCATAGCGGGAATGTACTGTAGAATGTCGTCATAACTGGACTATAGAATGTCGACAAAACAACTAGATAGTAGGTTTCGTAAGTTGGCCCGAGTATGAAAAACGAGCATTTTAGAGAGATTAATTAATTTTTTGTCTGAAGGTCTGTTGTGAAAATGACGCTCCTGGTGCTAAGCTATTCAGAGTATCATAGCAAACTTAGTTCAGTGACTTGTGACCTTGCTTGCTGAGGTCGAATTTGCGTTCTATTATTTCTTTGAAGGCATTACACTTCTTGCTTGCCGAAATTGTGCTTCCGTTCTACTATTACTTTAAAATTCTTGTATCGTTGGCAAGATCCCGAGCTTGTCACTTAAGGTCTTGAATTATAGAACAATACTTCGGAAGTTGTTAAATGCTTCATTATTTCCACATATACTAGGTATTATCGTAATGATGATCATTGTGATGGTAGTAAACAAAATGGGGTTCAATTTACTAGTCGGGGATATCATGTGCAGAAATCATAATTAAGAAACTTTGTAGTAAGTTAATGCATTTAAAAAATTTCTTTATACTCTTTATTTCACAAATTTGTTTTTCTTTTATATTTTCAAGTTTGCGTTCTTTGCTTGCTTTCATGTTGACCCAAATTGTACCTCGATGCTGAAATTTGTAATTTTTTCTCTAGACTCTCGAATAAAAAAGGATGCTGTGAAGAGACTTTTGGTTGATGTGTTGGAGTCATGTTTCTCTGGCAGCATTTACTTGGTGTCTCGTAAAGTGGCGTCAAATCATGGAGTAAGCAAACCTACAAAAATGAACGACCATAAGGGCTTGTTCTCTGTTATGTCCATTCATTTTATGCACGAACCTTTCCTTTTTTCTTTCCCCCATGGCAAGTTTATGGCACTTTTTACATGGGAGGTCTTGCTCAGTAAATGGGTCCACAGATTCGTGTGGTCTGTTAATGAATAAAAGTATTACTAATCAAGAGGTACAGATTATATACTTTGGGTACTAATTTTTATCTTCACGGTTCTGAATGCATACGTATTGTGACTAATTTCTTTTTGAATTCCGAGACAAATAGCTTTCCTTCAGTAAAATATATTCCTCTAACATATCCGAATTGCGTATGATCTTCATTCAATAATATCTGAAGTCCTCTTGTTTGCAATGTAGTTAAGAAAATTGTGGTCTAAGATATTTTCTCGATTAATTAAATTATTCTCTGTGGCTGTGAAGTGCGCTTCATTTCCGAGCCCTCCTTTGGAAGTTGTCTCTTTAGAATGATGGTCTTTGGTGGCCCGCTACTTCTTTATTCTTTAGTTTAGTGCACGCATGCTCATCGAAATGACTTTTCATGTATTCTTTAATTCGTGTGCTTTCAGAGTCGAATTTTATAGAAATATAACTCAGACTCATGGTGTTTTCTTCAGAAATATAGCTCAGACTCATGGTGTTTGCTTCAGAATTATAACTCAAACTCATGGTGTTTGTTTCAGAAATATAACTCGGACTCATGGTGTTTGCTTCAGAAATATAACTCAGACTCATGATGTTTGCTTCAGAAATATAACTCAGAATCATGGTGTTTTCTTCAGAATTATAACTCAAACTCATGGTGTTTGCTTCAGAAATATAACTCAGACTCATGGTGTTTGCTTCAGAAACTTCCACACGAAACGCAAAATTATCATAAATATATTGTGCTACACTAAAACTATTTTATTTCTCAGAACTTTCAGAATTGAGTAAACATTGAAGTACTGAATTATCCTTTGCTACTTTCAATGGTATTTTTTCTACACAAATGTAAATGTACGCAACCTTTCTGTAAAAGAAAGAAAATTGAATTCATAACCTATCATTATTTATTTTGTATTCTGTTAAACAAACAAAAACATTCTTCCTTCTTTCCCTAGCAAGAGTAAATATTTTTTGTGCAAAGTTCAGCATGCAGTTTTTATGATATTTAATTCTTTAGTTTTATATACGTTTTAGTTTTCAGTCATGGGGATTTCTTTGACCTGCTATTGTTAAGCGTGCATCTTTCCTGTTCCCAGTTTCAGCCACCTGCTATTATCACATTTTTTCTAAATTGCCTAAGTTTGTTCTCTAACGACGTCAGGCCAAGTTTACTGTCTAATTGCGCTAATCTTCTCTGAAAGGCTTTAATTTTAATTTTCGTTACGGCGCGTAGTTGTCTTCACCACTCCCAGGGAAAGGAAGCTTATTCTGTTACTTATTTAATTTGTGCCTAGTGTGTGTAAATGTTAACACGGCTGGTACATCCATGCAATTGTTTCCTGAGAACTTCAAATAAAGCGGCATACATAGTAGGAGCTCTGTGAATATATGAATAATACATAAATTGATCAGATACGCAGCTACCCTGATGTAGTATAGACGCCATGAAGTATGAAGTTGCTAAAAGGAAAATGAAAGTTGACATTACGTGCATTTTATGAAGTATTTATGTTGGTGATATCGTTATTTCGTAAACAGGATTTGGGTTGTGTGTGAAGTAAGTAGGGAATTATTCGGTAGCCATTCTGTAAAGGTATATTTTTTAAGTTATTCACTGTTATGAGGAATTTATCGATGTAACTTTATTAAATATTGTTGAGTATTTGTTGTAAAATAAATAGTTGTGGCTTATAAGTAAATCATATGTTAGATATACATTCATCATTATGTATCTGCATCAATATAAACGTATTGTTGCATGTCTATGATGGTACACGCTACTCACGACTCATACTAACATTTGGTTCAATAATACAGTTTTGAGACAATTTGATGGGCAAAAATACATTTAAGTAAATGGAAGAACTTAAAGCTTCATCTACGTTGCTTTGCATCGTTGACTTCTTCGATCAGTTTGCTTTGCTCAAGTGTTGGTTAAAACTAAGTTTTAGACATCATAACTTATGCTTGAGGTTACCTGCTTGTATGCTCCTGTTATCTGCGATGTTGAAGTGACCTCAATTTTCTCCTTTTCATGAGCTCTCACACGTTGCAACAAAGAAGGAAATGGGAAAATAGTCTTCGGTTAGGACCAGTAAGGCATGTAACTGTAGTAATAAACAAAGTAGGAAATTGTTCTAACTTGCCAACAACAATTGGCTAATGGAGGAAAAACGGAATATGAAGTTACCTTTACTTGGCATCAGCCAAACAGTTGAATGTAACGAGGGAGCAAAAGCCACTTTTCGCTTTTAAAAATTATTTGAATGAAACCACGTGAAGCCATAAAAGTGGGTTGCTTATCAATTGAAAGAATAAATTTTGGAATTGCATCAAATATCTAAAATACAGATGTAAAGGATGTTTGTACTCAAAAACAGTACCCTTGTCAAATAATCCAAAATGATGAAATACTGCAAAGAAGAGTGAACAAGAATGGTGACAGTTATTTCAAATATATTGAATTTATAGTTGCAGTGCAGAGAGACATCATGACAACATCTAATCAACGAACAAGTCCTTCCACACCTTACACTATTGCGATGATTTCAAAATTTATATAATCCGGGTCTACAGCAAATAAGGAACGCTCTGGTAGTCTGAAAACAGTACGAAATGTATGTGTAATTCAAGGTGTTTCACTCATTGTTCAACAAGAGCCACGAACGTCGATTAGGAATCGTTCCCGTCAGCTAGTAATTTTTTGTCCCCTCCGTACTGCATCTAAAGATCTATTGTTTGAAGTAATTTTCCGCTATCCTTGCTCGCTGTTCATGGAAGAATTTCATCATTTTTGGTTACTGATAATAGTACTGTTTTTTTAGTATAATGCCTTATTTAAATTAGTATACTATTAATTTAACAGAGCTTAAAAAAGATTGATATGTAACACATATTTTTGGTCTCATTAGCTTTCTATTAATTTCAAAGAGAGTGAACTGACTTTTGCTTCACCCGATGCCAAAGATATAAAATAGCATTTGCTTAATAACAATCAAACTGTCTACTGTAACAAAAAAAGGAAATTCTCCTTGCTTAATAGTAGCAAGACGGCCAAATGTAACAGAGTACAGCAAATGAAATTATCTTTGCTGATCGTCAGCAAGAAAGGCATTTGCAACAACAAAAGCCAAAATAGGAAATTGTGTTAGATTAGAAAATGCAGGACATGCAAGGCCTTGTATTCAATAAGGAACATAACTCCAGCACGAATATAATTTCAATCCTGAAAAAAAATGTTTTCTGTGCTCATGTAGCTGCCGGAAGATGATATTCGTGTTTTGAAAAAATGTAAATTTTATTCGTGTTCCCTCATTTAATTGACTTTTACGTATACTTTTCCTTATGTACAGAGACGATAATTGTATGCGATTCCACATAAACAAGTCAAGGCTGGGATTTAAAGTTTTCGATTATTTTCTATATTCCACTGTTTATGCTCACATTTTTGGTCGTGATATTCTCGCTAACAAAAGCCTGCTAACATGAAGGGCTGAAATATTCTATAATTAGAAACATTCAGACGTCTTGTACTCCTCCAAGATTTTTCATAGTTTTGCTTTCTAACTAAATCAAACGCACATGTTCATCACTTGTGATTTGATATATTATTCTATCCATTACGTTACGCTAGACAATGTGTCTTTCTACGTCATATAGAACACTCACATAAATAAAATGTTTGAAGTATTGCTTGTGTTGCAGCGAGTACGATTCCCAGTAGAGTCGCTTGACTCCTTGTAGACTCGTTGTACTCCCAGTGTGCTAATGGCATACAAGCTACAGAAACTACAGGTCTCAGGCTTCCCTGCCAGACCACTTGTTTTTATTGCCTCTCTGATGTTTCTTATGATATGTCCAAGCCTTTACAGCAGAATATTTTTAGTGTGTTGTTTTATATTGCTAATACAACAGGGTGTGTGGTTTGGTCTTAATGACTTGCAAATATTCAAATCAGTGCGATCGTAATTGTATAACTGTAACTCTTCCTTTCTATCACCGATTTGAAGTTGCTAGTGACTCAAAATTTTGTTCTTAGCGACTAAAGATGAATCTTAAGCTCTTCAAATTTGTCTTATAACTAATTATCCTATGAGAGAACTTTAACAGTCCTGCTACATCTGATCCTATTTTACACAGCACATGATTGGATTAATATGTACACGAACACTTCCTCTGTGGGTCACAAATATGGCCGATTTCGAGTGAAGTTCATTTAGACGGAAGAGATTCCCAGCCCCACCATCTTGACTTCCTCTACACCACAAAATACACTGAGTGAGCGTACACACACCTAGTGATAGTCGCAGCCAACGCACAAGACGAGGCTCGGCGTCATTCGTATCCTCAGTTCTAACGCGGCCTGCACGTTTGCTTGTACAAGGTGCGGCAACATGACTTTCCTTTTTCAAAGCAAAACGCATTTAAACAAAGGAAATTATGTTCCCGTGCGCTGTACTTGAGGGGAGCTTAGTTTTGTATAATTTAATTTAGGGTTTAAATCCTTCTTCCTGTAAAATGCGGAACGGTGGGGTTAATTCAACAGTTGTTGTGCTCAGATGAATGGTTGTTATTCAGAAGTTATCGCACTAATTCATAGATTATCGTAATTTGATAAAAAAAATTTCCTCGATAGTTAAAAATATAATTGTATGTTGTACATAAAGTTCACCCTCGATAGATTGATACGAGTTACAGTTCTGCTGCCGTGCGATGAAATATTCGATAAAATATGTAGTTTTTGTAAATAGAATACTTAGGAAGGTTCTAAAATTATTTTAACATCAAGGTAATTTTCTTAGGAGTTTTCGATTGTCATTTTCTCTTGAAATCAAAAAATTATATCTCTACGAAGCAGGATTCCAGTTTTTGCGCGCTCCAAAGCTCCAGTGAACGTCATTTTTTCTTCTGTACACATTATGAATTTATATTTTATATAAACGAAATGTATTATTATTACTAAAAAAAGAAGAAAATAAAAATGAAAGATATTATGTATGAATATATCCTTTCCTCTGCAATGTAATTTCGAAAGTTCCAATAAAATCTCACTTCGTATTTATATAGGAAAAATGTGATTTGTAAACCATTGTTTTGATGTTTTCCTAGTTCCAGCTTTTCTTTTTCCTTAGTGCACACTACCATACAACATTAAACAACATAAATACTGCAATAATTTTTGTGTGCTACTGCGCCAGTCGGCCATTCAGTGCTAAGAAAGATGCCGTGCACTGTTATTGCACTGGTAACGATCGGATAGCCTTGTTGCCACCACGATCTCTGTCCGCTGTGCTGCTGTAGTGAGAGGTCACGTCGTCTGCCATGTCTCGTCTTCAAGTCAAAGTTGGCGTCCGTTGTTCCTTAGCAACAACAAGCTGAGTTGCTTCTTATGGTGTTCTGTAAAAGTGGAGATTGTTCCTAGAAGCCTTTTCTGGTCGAGAAATATGTGAACTGAAATGTTCGTAGATTTCAGTGGTGAAGTTTTCGTTCATGACACCACTACTTTAGGTTTTCTCAACGTGAGGGTGTTTTCTCCCCATCGAGTGGGGATGGCGGTGGGGCTCGCTCTAGTGAGATCAATAGTCTAGCCTGGGCGTGGGCGTCCGTCGGGCGGTTGTGGGGAATGGGGAGAAGAAGGGGATACAGCAGCCTTCTCTCTCTCCCCTTGGGGATGGTGAAGCAAGGGATTGCATGAAAAGGGAGCGGAGGGTTTTGCTTGTGGGCTGCTGAAGCTGAAGGGAATAGGTTGGGAAAGTTAGGGAGTAAATCTGAACCGACTAAAAGTTTTTCAGTTCGTTTGTTTCTTAGAGAAATAAAATAGGTGTTGAATTCATCAGTTCTAGGTAAATCCTGGTATCCTATGAGGAGACAAATAAGGGTATTGCATGGATTTCACTCACTTGGAATAGGGCTGCTTAAGTTAGGGAGCAGAAGTCAAAGACGTTTAGGTTGAGAAAGTGTTCAGGTTTTAGCTCGAGATGGCAGGGAAAGCTGCTCTTGACTGACGTTGAAGCTGGTAAAGGAAGCATGGTGAGGAGGTCGTTTGTTTCTCACCATATTTAAGGTAACGACGGACCCTGTTCAACCACTTTGAGTTGTGTGTGTTCGTCTAATAAAGCATATGTTTCCTGGCCTTTGTTTGCTGTATCGAGTTCAACTCAGACATGGGCATTCCAGTGGGTTGAATGCTAAAATTTTAGATTTAATACTTCTGATTTGAACATCTGTGTTCACTTCGGAGTTGCATTTCAGATTAAAAGTGGGAACATTTTCAGCGATTAAGAAAGGAGGTACAGACATTCGTGTACATTATAAATCTGATTGTTTCTATTATTTATTCAGCTTAAATTGTGTATTCAATTATATATTCTATGTGCTTTGCTCTAACCTTATAATTATTGAATGCATGTTTTTGAACTTGAGTGTCCAAGTTCCTCAATCGCTCTTCGGCACTCTGACAATGAATCTTTTTACTGTGCATAAAAAGTTCAATAATGATGCTCGAAGTCCAAGTACGTCATGCTGCTTACATCCTGCTTTCTCTATATCTCGAAGGGGTCTGTTCTTAACATGCATACCTGACAATACTGCTCATGGAGATGCTTGGTTTGTCGGAGATGAATTGCTTCAAGGTCTGCCCTGACACTGCGGCTCATGCCTCATGTCTGTCGAGACATGCGGCAATGCCACGTTCTTCTCAGAAATTTATTGGATATCTTTATATTCTGCATACATACATCATATATGTGTAATATATATATATATATATATATATATATATATATATATATATATATATATATATATATAATATATATATATATTATATATATACTCGTAAACATCAATATATACAAAATGCCGACTCTCGAAGTGGCATTGCTTTCCAGTGGCGGCTGATCAGTCCTTGAATCTGAGTTTCAAAAAATCTGATGAGAATAATCCATTTTGTTTTAGGATATAAATCAGCAATTTAATATTTATTTACCAGTTCATTTGACGGAATTCTGTTTCGAGTAAGTTAAACGTAAAAACCAATAACCGTAGACTTTTGCAATATGACTGTTTCTGCAGATTTTTACATTCATCACAATTGAAGCGGACTCTTATTATTTGTGACCATTGGGAACAAAGCTGAATGCGAATCTGCATTAGAGTCTAACCAGCTTATTGCTTTAAATTGTGACTGTCTGTATGTACATCATTCATCCTTTGGATGTGCGGAAGAATTGAACTGAAACAAAGAATAATGCCGTCGTTAACAGTTGAGGATGACGAACCAGCTGTAGCTTTTTCCTTTCGTCAAGTCTCATCTTTTCTGCAGGTTCATGGTCGAGTGTTTTTATTCTCCTGAGGAGCAAAGTAGTTCTGCAGGTACAACAATAGTTAATCGATAGTGGCCCTCTTCCGCTGCAACGGAGATTGCGAATATTCCACCGCCATTTTCCTGTACCTCCAGAGCTCATGCTGGCGCTACATCAGAGAAGCTCTTTTTGTAAAACTTGAAAGTTCAGAAGCGTTGCGTTTCAAACTACCAAATGTTTTTTAATGGTCATTTAAAGAGAAGTTTCGTCGGAGATAGGTGGTGCTTTTGCCCGGAGTTTGTTTCATCGATTTTTGTGTTTCTTGTGTGTCGACGCTGGCGAGGTTTCGCGGAGTCTTGAAGCAGATATTCCCAATGCCAAACTCAGACTATGCAGTGTAATTCAGCCATGATTTTTCAATGTTTAATGTTTAATAATGGAGTTTTATCTCTACTGTTTTACCTAATATTATTGTTTAATAACAGTAACTTGCATTATATTCGCTACAGGACTCATAAAGAAAAATGTTATCACCTTTAAAAACGAGTGTAAATTTTGTAAATCATCATACGATGTAACTGTATATTTTTATGAGTTTAACGATTAATGTCCCATATGAAACCGAACCTGTTGTTTGAATGTTAATGAATTTAATTAGCTAATGAATTGTTCGTTTTAAATGCTCTCTTTTTGTTCGATGGAGAAGATTATTTCGTGTTGCAACGCTAAAACAATATTTAAATCAGCGCAACACTTTGGTTGTAGCTACCAAAAACGTACGAATGTATCCAAATTACTTTTAAATAAATGATAATCGTCGTTTGTGTTACAAATAATAAATTTTTAAATATATGATAATCCCATTACATTAAAATAAGAATTTCATTAGAACAGATGTAATAGCAAAAAATAATCATTAAACTTTTCAACCCGTTAATGCAATTTGTATACATAATACGGAATAATCGGTCAATTCCAGTATTAGTCGTATTTGAGACTAGACCATTTTCAGATCTATTTTCTCTAAATCAAAATTAAGTTTCTTACAACAAAAGAAATTTCATTGAAATCATAAAATGTTGACTAGAATCAAATAGAAACTATCATGTATTGAAATAATGAGAATAAATATGTCATAAATTATTTAATTGCTCCCTATCAAATTCGTATCTGAGCTACAGGATAGATGACGGCTAAATACGACTTTGGACTTACAGAACTTCCATCTTTTTGGTGGCTACTACCGGAACGTTGCGTTGAGGGAAACATTCTTTTAGGGTTGTACCAGAAAACAGTCTGTGTTGTCAAATCTAAAAGAGAACATCTAAATAGTGGTTTAGTCAGTGATATAGAAAGTTATTAACATTCAAATAGCGGGCTACGTTTTTTGTGGGTCACTCTGTATAGCTTAGAATAAAGCAGCTATTACACGTAAAACTACATCATTACATTTACTCACGCCCCAAAACAGAGCCTGAGTACTTCTTGAGTGTTGCCAGCAAGCGAGGGCAGTGTCCTCTATAATGCTCGTAAAGGTGAACTCTCCAGCTGAGCAGCCCCGGTCGCCTGCGTGGTATCCTTGCCTGTGCCTCGCTGGAGTAAGCTTCTCCACATCTGCAACATTCGTATAATTGACCTGCGTCATGGGTAATATCATCTGAGAATCGCATTGAGAAGAAATAAAACCATGCTCTCTAAGAAATAAAACTCTGCGTTTAATCGGCTTCACTAACTTCAGCCTGGTATGCATCTCGACCGCCTCGCCCATTATCTATTGCGAATAATTTAGAACGATGAAAACTGAAGCATTCCAGTGAATTTTCTACGAATGGATTCTCAGACATTTTTTCGGCAGTGTTATTCGAGATGGTCAAATATTTTGGGGTTTTATAACATATTGTAGAAATATTACCTGACCTTTTTCGAGGAACAAAGCTACATAGTCTTACTAAACTGGTATCGTGGTGTAGACAGTGCACTTACGCACTTTCGTGGCAACTGTTACAGTGTTTTTATCGTTCCTTTATTTATTTTTGTTTGAGGCTCGTGTGCCTACTTTCTTCATTATATTTTTGTCCCGTAAAAATGCTGAGGCTGACTCGAAGGAAGTGCCTTCATTTCACTGTCATAATACGTTAAGATTTAGTGCATTCATGTGGCTACTGCGGTCAATTGCACCACAGTTCAAGCACGAACTCGGCCTAGCTCCTTCAGCGTTGCGTGCTCTGTAATGTGGTTATGACCATCCCAGCTCAACGTGGCCGAGAATGTCGACGTAGCTTCAAATATCGACGTGGCTGAGAATGTCGACGTGGCTGAGAATGTCAGTGTTTCTGGAACTGGGAATGCCTGGTGGATCATTTTATTCGCCTTCTAACTGCGTTTTCCAAAATGAAATTCGTGCTTCCCTTTCGCTGGTATATATTTAGGCAGAAAGTAACAATTCTATCATTACTGTACATCGTTAAATTAAATTCGATTGTTCTTTTGAGGAATGGCTTTTTAAGTGATGAATATTATTTGATTGGAGTATCTAAATTTCTCTTCGAATATTATGATTCCCGCACCAAATTCTTAGTTTCGATTACTTCTATTTTTAATTAATTATTCAGTTCTGATCAAGCGTCACTCAGTTTTCTAATTTAGCCCCTGAACTGCATTGTTGTCTACAATTTTTCTTATCACTTGCCTGCAATAAATATTTTCTTTCGTAATGTCTATTCGTAATTTTTTGTATGGATCTTTGATTTCACTTAGTTTACTTTTCATCCTTGTATATTTTAGTGATAGGAAATTTGACAGCAAGGGTAGAACTATTTCAAATAATATCTTACTTTATTCTTTCTTTATTCCAGTTAATACTGGAGAACACTCTTTTACTGCCTTTTTATTCAGTAATAATAAATATAGATTTCGATATATATTTTTTTAGTTAGATAGATAAGCCCAGCGTTTGACTCCGCCAGGATGAGTGCTTTCAAATTGCATGTAATGCATCGAATAATTATTACTTCATCATCGACATCAGTTGACGTAAACAGTAATACGTTTTTGTGGTTGTTTTAGTAATAAAGCGAATGGCACCCTGCAAGGCCGCTCTTCATGGTAACTAATGATGCTTCGAAACCATGTCTTCGAGAGGTCCTGCTGCTGTGTTTGTTATCAGTTAAGCGCCTTGTGAAATGGAGCTACCTTTCCGTGGGCTTTAATGAACTGGAAATTTTTCTGCAATAGTCTAATACATCAGAATCAAAGTTTCTTTAAATGGTGAGGATCTTGCAAACGAAAATGAAGGCACTGTAAACTCTATAGCTGTAGCTAACTTGCTGAACTGTGTAGCTGTAGCTAATTTGCTGAACTGTGTAGCTGTAACTAACTTGCTGAACTGTGTAGCTGTAGCTAACTTGCTGAACTGTGTAGTTGTAGCTAACTTGCTGAACTGTGTAGTTGTGGCTAACTTGCTGAACTGTGTAGCTGTGGCTAACTTGCTGAACTGTGTAGTTGTGGTTAACTTGCTGAACTGTGTGGTTGTGGCTAATTTGCTGAACTGTGTAGTTGTGGTTAACTTGCTGAACTGTGTGGTTGTGGCTAATTTGCTGAACTGTGTAGGTGTGGCTAACTCACTGGAGTGTAGCCAAGTTTTTTATTTATGAAATGAATCATTGAAGTCAATGTACAGGATTATCGTTGGTTATAATCCTCCTTTGTACATTTCTTAAGTTGATTGCCTATTACAGATAATTATGTTTACTTACAAGCTGAATTATTGCTCCCCATGGCAGAATATGTCACGTCAGTACTACAGGTGATGGAAAACTGGAAGTGATCATCGTGTGCAAGGTTTCTCCATTATTTGTTTTGCACTGACGAGATTCCGACTTTCTTCGAGAACCTGCTTTTCTTAATTTTTTTCAAGAATGTTGCTAAATTCGTAAACGGTAATTAAAACTAAGTTTATGACTTGATGTATGTAGGATTTGATACTCACTGTCCAATAGATAAAATTTATTTCATGATAGTTTTGTTCGGTTTAAAAGTAATTGTTTTGACATTCCACATCAAATGTTGGGGAGAAAGACTTTTCTTCTGGGCAGGTTGCAATAAATGCACGTTACCAGTGCTTTCAAAACTGATTTCGCTGCAACACAACAGTAACTGCGACCTAGTAAGCACTCTGTGGAACAATAACCAAGAAAAGTTTCACCTTTGTCTCAGCCACCTCAAATACCATCATCCGTAACGCAGTTAACAAAGAGGGCTTCATTATTCAAAGGCGGAAATGCTTGGTGTGCCTTGTACTATCTGGTCTTCAAGATCCGACGATCAATATATGGAATTTTATACAGCGTTTTGAAGAGCAAACGGCAAAAGAAAGCTACGCATGATAGATCGATGGGTCAGCTGAAGGACGAATAGAGAAGGGAGAGGTCACCTTCGCCTTCCTACTCTTGTATCTCTCTTTCTGCTGTAGCTGTTGAGACTGTGCTTAAGTATTCCTTTATTGGGTTCCGACACGCATCTTACATGCGCAACATTCGCTGACTGTCCGTAGGCTCACCTCTGTTGGTGAGCGGTACAGATAACCCGATACGGTCTCGATGACTCAGTTTTTTACGATGGATTTTCGTACTGGATTGCTTTCAGGTCCTGTAACTTTGCTAGTCCGTCACACGCGTTCGTTTCTTATATTGTGAACATACTTCTATCATTAGGTTCTCGTAGTTAAGGTGATTACCATTCACACGTTAGCTATCCTGTTCTGTAGCTGTGCGGCCATGGCTGATTCTGCACTTTCGAGAGCACAAAGGACAAAAACCATCGCTGTGTCCATGGTGCAGCTACAATATTCATCATCAGCTATGCTGTCTAAGAAGTTTTGTTCATATGTATTACCCCTACGTTGTTTTACAAGAAAATTTTGACACGATTTCACTAAAGGATATTTTTATAATTGAGTATTATTATCGTATAGAGCGATTATTATTCAATTTTCACGAGGACTTGTAAGGTTATTGTTTCGTGAATACGTGTAAGAACGCTTGATATTTACTGGGGGAATTTTTTATTCCATTTTTCTTCTTTCACAAGTCATTTAAGAGGTTGCAAAATGTAATCAATTTGAAGTGCTTCAAGTTTTTCCAGTAATATAGGCTACTGTACTCTACAAGAAATATGAACTAAAAATTTACCTTAAAAAATTATTTTTAGTTATTGTTCCTTAGGGTGGTAACTATGCCCCAATTTTATTGAGAACGCATTAATATAAATGAAAATAATAATAATTGAATACGTTGAGAGGGCATTATATTATAAATGACAGCTTCAATACATTTGTCGTGCAAACAACTCAAAAAAAATTTGCTCGTTAATGTTTGATGCAAAATGTTAAAGTCATCAGTCTAATGTAGTGGTCATTTTATCTTGGCGTACCGAATTTTAAACTGAAATTTAAAAATGGTATTGACATCAGATCCTAGGTGTGAAACTGAACTAAACAGATTTCACTTACGATTTGCATATTTCCTTGCAGGACAAGTTATTCTTGGGCTTATTATCTTTTTTGAGTTGTGGACAGACGGCACTGTAGATCACTGATGAAATTAGGAGATCGCAGACGGAATTTTGTATTGACGTTGTAATTTGTATGCACCTGTACCATTACAAGACTTTCAAGGATGAAGTTGATAGACTAATTCCAGGAGGCGGTTAGGATGTATTGCCTTCAATTATCGTACTGTAACTTCCACTTATAGTTCACACTCGTTGATTCCGGGCCGTTTGTCGTTCTTTTGTTTGACCGGATATGACATTAGTATAATTGATACTTGTATAAATAAGCAAATTTTGGCGCTGAATTAAATCTGAATGGGCATGTAACGGGAACTCGTGTGTAACATTCCATGAGCTAAAACGTTTTTCATTGAAAGTTCGTCGAGTAGTTACAGAATGTGCAGACCGTTACAGTTTATGCCTAACAAATTTCAACGTAGATTTTATTCCGTTTCTTGAACCTCTCAAATGAACCCGTAGAACAGTGGTCTTGCATTGGTTGTACACATACCTCCTTTCATAGTTCAGTTCAATTTTGATGCTAAATTTTCTGTACATGCAGAAGAATAAATTTCTGTGTTATTTTCGCTAAGTCTATATTGCTGTCATTTCAAGATACTAATGCAGAATCGTAAGAAAGTGGCACTCTCATCTCCTAGTCGACATAAAAAGGTACAGTCATGCGAGGAAATATTCTGGTGCAAAGATTTCTTTCTGTTTCCTTGGAATAAATTTGCTAGACCTTCCTGTGAATTATCTCTTAGACAGAGAATACCACGTGCTTCTTTTAAACGCGGTCTTCAAACGAACACATCTGTTGGCCAATACTTTGAATTACCTTTGAACGTAATTCTCGTTAATGTAACACTCACTTTGCAGCACCAAACTATCGTGTACTTTTGCTGAAGGTAATTGCCCGTAAACATGATCTTGCATCCCCGAAAGTGCTTTGATGACGCTAACTTCTCCGGAGTGGTGCGCTAGACTCGCTTGCTCTGACGCTATAGTACTCTTGAATATACTCGCCACATGTCTCCGCGAAGGTTCTCCCCTTTGTAGAGTCAAGCGAATTTATTTTCATCGTTGTTCACGAGACTTGAGCTTAACCGTTTCTCATGGTCTTTCTTGGTTTATATCACGGCTTCATACTGTAATTGTTTCTATGTAAAAAATTATTAAATGTCAAAGCAATTAAGCTGTTCGCACAAGCCTGATTTTTTTTTCCCCGTGATCATCTGCAAGGAACAAAGCAAAAACATGAAGTAATCAGCCTCAATTTTCACTGTCAGTCAAATAAATAAACAATTCATATAAACGGCGTACACTCGCTTGTGTTCAACGTATCCACGCATGGATTGTCTGCTTCACCTGTCAGTAGATGGATCCGACATTCTTGTTCGCACTTTCTTTTTCTTCATTTTTTTGATTAGTCGCTCCCGTTTAGATTTTCATGGTGCTATCCTTCTGCCCCACACTGGCCTGACCTCTTCCGAGGCACTTTTACCCGTGTCATAGATTAGATAGCATCGATTTGATAGCATAGGTTAGATAAACTAGGAAATTGGGTAGTTGTCAGCATAAGTTAAATAGGAAGCTTGATGGCAACTATAGTTCGTCTCATGTTCAGTAACGCGCCTACGGGGCCGGCTGAGCATAGTTTCCATTCTTGCAGAATCTGACTATTCTGTCGCCAGTTAGCTCTCCATGGATTAAACTTGTTCATAAAGTTATTGTTCAGCATAATAACGATAGAGTAGAAAGCTTGATAGGCAGCTGTGGTTCGTCAGATGTTTAGTAAACGCGCCTTCGGGGCCGGCTAAACATAGTTTCTGCAGAATCTGACTGCTCTGTAGCCTATCAAGCCTTCTGATAATTTAACTTGTTCATTGATTAGGATATCGTCCAGCAATTTATTTTGATATTTAATTGTAAATTATGATTATTAAATTCTACAAATATCATTTATTCATCCTCCTTAAATAACGGTCTGGCCAGAGTCTGAAGCCATTCCCTGTTAGAAGCTGTAGGGCAATAAATTATGCCCTACTTCACCCTCACTAAACGTTTACGTCGATTGCTTTGAAAAGATTACCTAGTTCGAATTATCGTAAGAAAAATTTCATTGTTGATGTTCCCAAGAATGATGTTGTATATTTTGTTGAAGCTTCGTATAGGTACAGAGCAAAAAATAGTTTTGCGTATTTAAATCGATTTTTTCCATATTTCTGGCATTACGATTATCAAACAATGAAAGTAAATCTGCGGTAGCGCACAACTCGAAACTGATTTTGGCTGTTTTCGTGTGTCATATCAAGTCCAAAGTGGTCAAAATCGCCTGGAGAACTAGGACCAGATACGTTTAACAAAATTTCTTCTTGTTCCCATTTTCATTGGAATAGACATTCCATTTTCAATCGTGTAGCTTGTTGATGTGCCAGTGCTTTTTGTGTTCATTTCACTAGTTATTTGAAAGATTAAAATTCTTACTTTATATCGAATGCATTTTCTGAAACAACTCAGAGCCGCTACTTCGTGCTAATTACTGACTTGTAATTAGTGAAAGATTTATGAGACTAAAATAATACTCTTATTTATGTAATATTTCTAATAACAATATTTGTTTTTCTCCTAGAATTACATCAAACAATATCCTTTCCTCCAAAGCTACCTGAATACATTCTACTCCTGAATAGCAGCCCAATTTATTTTACATTACCTCAAGAAGCGTAATAGACTGTAATAACAGGGTAATGGGGTTTCTCATATTTTGAATGGCATTGTTTTTTGCAAACATTTTTTTTAGTTTAATTCTTACTTAGGCTTTCATACCTAATACGGAAAAAAATTTGAACAGCTAAGTTTGCAAAACTTCTCTAAATCAGCATTCCTTTCAATGAATGTGGTAGGTTTGTGCAGTGTACCAGCTGTTCATCACTCACGGCTACTATGACTGTCGCTCAACGTAAACAACCTTCAAAACAGGTGTTTCGTGCTCTGTTCATTTCTGTGTCGATTGAGAATTGTAAACAGTCTTCGAAAAAAGTGTTTCATGCCTTCTCTGCTAGCATTTGCTTCGTCAGATGATAGCTGGTGCAAGACTCTCACTTCCCTTCCGCCATAAATTTGATTGTTCTGTACCCAATTTCCATTACAAGAGTACACTCTTCAAGACTCGTTTATCACTGTGTGCAAACTTCTAGAAAATAAGACTGGAGAACTTATTGATGTTTTGAAAAATGGTCAATATCTTTATTTGTACACTCTAAATATGTAAGTTTTTGTGGTGGAAACTTCACGGAAAAAATAATCTTGAATGATCGCATATGAATAATCGGGGGCATTCCGGATCACTTAATAATGAATGGTGAAAAAACCAAGACTTGATGCGTGACTTCAATGAACTCTTCTCGAGAGCAACACAGCGTCTCCGAAGGTGTTCGTACGTGGACTTTCTTCCCCCATGTAATGAGTCGTGAATTTTCTTTTCCGTAAACATTTCTTTACGACGCAATTCTTTGACTTTCATTGTATTGTAAAGTCTTGAATAAACAGTTGAAGGATACTTTATGCAAGTATAGCTGTTTTTCAGCGTTGTAATTAAATTTTAGAGTAAAAGTATTGTTTTGTATAGGTTCAAATATTGTCTAAGTTTGATAGTTTAGCTGTTTTTAAGTTTCACTGTCTAAGTTTGTGTTAATTTTCCGTATGTAAAATTTATTCTATTCGAATGATTTGTGTTTGAGGGCTGTAAACGAATGATGTTCCAAGAATGTTCGTTGTAACGAATTCTGAGAAGTATTACATTGAGAAACCACTAAAAGTACGATTTTTCATATAAAAATATTGCTTGCGCTCTCGTGATGTCAGAATTATGTTCGAGCGGGGAATTTCTACCTAAAAACTAGAAATGTATTGTTCACTGGCATTCCAAGGCGTCCAACAAATGCTAACTGAGAAGATGAAACCATGCCATGCTGCATAGAAGATGAATTTCACTGGCAGTCCATGAAGTCTCTATGAGATGCAGCAGACAAGAAGACCTGAGGTCGAATGGTGCAGATGTGAGCAGCTGGTGCTGCGTGCTCCCATGCCTCTTATTAATAACGTGTGCGCGGTGCCGCTGCCAAATCATGTGACTCCGGACACACGCACGCACGCTGCCAGCGCGGAGGTGCCGCTCGAAAGCGACCCTCGCTTGTGTCTGGCGCTTGGGCTTGCCAGACTGGCTTTTTCTGCTCGATTTGCCTGGTTTAGGGTTAGAGTCCAAGTTTTTTTCTTTTTATTATAGCATATCTTCGAACCCAAATCTCTCAAATATAGCACAGTGTGTTAGAGCTTCCAGGAAATTTTGTTTTTCTTTATTCGTATAAATGTAACTAGAATTAAAATATCGATAAAAGAAGTTGATGAAATTTGGCGTGGTGGGTAGTAGTACACACTGGCCTCTGTTTTCGAGCAGCATCCGACCGAAGTCACTTTTCGTTCTCTTCAGATGTACTTCGCCCTCGTGCAGCGCCGTCAACGTGCATACGTGAAAATGGTTGTTTTACCGCTTGTAGTTGTGACCCTTGTCAGGTCCACTGCCATTCTTGTGTCGAAGTCGCGGTCGCCAAGTCGTCAATTGAATTCATTTCGATCTAGTAAATTGGCAAGGCTTGCTCATGTTGAGTAAATTTTTTTTGAGAAAACCACTTTCCCCGCGCTTTCAGAATTAGAATTTTTCTTATTCATATTTCAAAATTGTTGAAGTGGATCGTGTTGGTGCTTGATTCCTGGCGCTGTCGAACAATTCCAGGTTAGTAAATTTGTTAATGCACAATTGTGTGATTATTTTATGCACAATTTATATAGATCACTTTATGTTGTATCAGCTGTGCTATTTTTAATCAAGGTGTTTAAATATTTTTCTTTGCGAAAAGAAAAATTGATAATAGCTGATCCGTATGTGTATCGTGAACGATATTTATAACACTGTGCTATTTATCATGATGACGATTATAATACTAACGAGTCATTTACCGAAGAAAGTGAAATAATAGAGATAGAATTGAGTTAGTCGAGTTCATCTTTAGACAATTGAATCCACTAAAGTTTTCTCACAGTTCTATTAGTCACTGATAGATGTGGAGGACAAACAAGGTTTGCTCGAGCCTTTGAACTGACCCTGCAATGACCATCATCTTGTTTATGGCCACTCCATTGGACATCTCGAGGTTTGCGAATGTGTGGCACCTGACAAAATTACTTGGTTTATTTGGGTTACTTTTTACGACAGGCTTGAAAATGTCAGCGGGATGGACTCGCAATAGCTCAAAGTTAACTTCTTGTGTAGTGTATTCGTTATTTTTGAAGCTTCTTCTAGTACAGGAAGGTTTGAAATTTATAATTTTGTACGTTAGTCTACAACACAAAATGTTTCAACTTTCACCATACTCAGGCCTTCGTCATTTTGCAAGATTGTGTGTACAGCTAAGTGCATCAAAGTGCAGTGTATAAATTTTCACGCAGCGATACAAGTAAAAAGTCTATGGTTTCATGTTGTGTAGCGGTTCACTGCAGTAGAAGTTGCACCCTAAAATCCAAGAACCGTTTAAGTAAATCACAAAAATCGAAAGAATTGCGTTACGTTTACCGAAAGACTTCAATTAGTCTCGCTTTAAAACAATTCATTGTTGATATCTTTACCTCTTTAATTTGAGCTGACGAGCGTACTCTAGCTTTCAAATGCCACTCGTCGTTAGTCCGCCACTCAATGAGTGTCTTTCATAGTCTTCATACTTTTAGTTTCTTACGAATGTTACTCCTAATGTTTGGGCTTTTTTTATTGACTTTATCAATTAGTGAAGCTAGATCTTTAGCGTGGTACTGGTGCCTTTGCGACTCCGGTGTTGTTAACCAATTAATCGTTCGAAGAAAGACCGTATGTTGGCTCCACAAATTAAGAAGCCCGCATGTTGCAACGTAAAATAAATTTGTGTTGCTTTATAGTATGTGTGTATATATATATATATATATATATATATATATATATATATATATATATATATAGTGTGGGGCAAAATAATACAACACGTTGATTAAATCGCAAGATTACACATTTATAGGCTATGCACAATTACAAAAATTGGACTGTATATAAACAATAGTATAAAAAGGTTAATGATATATTTAATACCTACAAATATTCAATAAAAAATATATAATTAATATACATAAATATAATATATATATTAATATATTAATAATATATTATATTATATAATTTATATTATTATTTATTATATTATATTATTCATTATTATATAATATAATATATATTAATATATTAATCACCAGCTTGGTCGACTGGTGAGCGAATCTGCTTGCGAGCGGAAAGACCCGGGTTCGAATCCCGCTGCAGATATGGTTGACGCGGCTAGAAATACGGCATGGGACTTGGGTATACAACCGAATAATTATCGAAATAATTATCCGACTCAAGAATGGGCCAGAAGGTTCGTTCCTATAGCCCAATTCTATTCTATTCTATATATAATGAATACGTGAACAAAAGCTTACAACACATTTCATTTCACGGTTCATACTTCGTTGCATAGCCCTTATTATTAATTATGGCTTCGAGACGTTTATAGTAGTTCACTACCAGCCTTTTGCAAGTTTCGGGCGTAATCTTATTCCATTCTTCAATGCAAATTTCTTTGAGTTTAGTGATGTTATTTGGACATCTCTTATGAATCTTCAATTTCAATTCTCTCCTCAAATTTTCGATCGGATTCATGTCCGGAGATTGACTTGGCCATTCTAAATTGTTTATCTTCTTCATCCTCAACCATTCCTTGGTTTCGTTTGCAGTATCCTTTGGATCGTTGTCGTGTTGGAATTCCCATTCACGTTTTAATTTTAACAAACAATCTGAAGGTAGGAGTTCCTCTTCCAATATTTCACGATATTTCTTGCCATTCATGGTTCCTTTAATGATTTGAAATTTATCTACGCGTGATGAGCTGAAACATCCCCACACCATGATTGAGCCACCTCCAAACTTAACAGTGGGTATAGTGCACTTTGATTTATACTCTTCGTTTTGTTGCCTCCAAACATGCTTTGTGCTGTTTCTACCAAATAGTTCGACTTTGGTTTCATCTGACCGCAGTACTGAGTTCCAAAACGTTTTTGGCTTGTTCAAATGGTAGTTGGTATACTTCAGCCTGGCCTTGACGTGACATTTTAGAGGTGTCTTACGAGGGGTGCGTGAGCGAAGACCTTCACGGCGTAGTGCCCTGCTGACCGTGTGTTTGCTGGCTTCGATCGCAGATGCTATGAGATCATTCTTGAATTCTTCATAAGTAGTTTGAGGCCTCTGCATTACTGTTCGGAACAATTTTCGAGCAGCACGATCGTTAATCATCTGTGGACGGCTAGTTCGAGGCTTGCTGAGAGTCGTATTCCGGCATTTCCACTTACGTAATATGGTTCCAACCGAGGCTATAGGAGCACACTGTTGTGCACTTATCTTCTGATGTCCCAAACCTTCATCATGGAGCTCCACAACACGTTTGCGAAGATCTTGGTTGATGTCCTTATTCTTACCCATGCTTACGACCTTTCACAACGAGAGCTGCAGTATCAATGACACGTTATTGGGGATGAATGCTGACGAAAATTCGGTTGCCAGATAGTAAAATGTATTAGAACGTTCTGGAACAATCCTACGATAATTTTCACGTATAATATCGAGAAAAAAGTCGGGTATTGTAAACTTTTGTTCACATATTTATTATACATGTTTCTATATATTTTTCAATTAAATGTTTGTGGGTTTTAGATATATTATTAACCTTTTTATACTATTGTTTGCATATAGTCCAATTTTCGTAATTGTGCGTGGTCTATGAATGTGCGATCTGGCGATTTAATCAACGTGTTGTATTATTTTGCCCCACTGTATGTATGTATGTATGTATGTATATATGTATATATGTATATATATATATATATATATATATATATATATATATATATATATATATATATATATATATATATATATATATATATATATATGTAGTTATTTTCTTTAAATATTTCATGTATTTATTTTTTATTTTTTGGCGGCTTCTATTCTCAAGTAACCCGGTCGTCTAACAAGAAGCCTTGTAGATATTTTGCTGAGCATTTGTTAACTGTCGCTGTGTATATTTTACTAAGTACTCGTATTTATGTGCTATGCTTCCATATCGTCTCAAATATTTTCCTGTCGTAATGGATCTGATTGACGCCCGGTTATAAAAGGTTTTTGTCAATATCCATGAGCTTTCCATGCGTCGTTATTTTAAAACATCTAAAGATTTCTTACTTATGCTGCAGAGAAATAAATGTTAATTGGAAAATGGGTTGTGTATCGCTGCTGGAATGTGTTGGCAGCACGTGTATATTAATCGTAGTAATTAATACTGCCCATACATAAACTATGCATAATTTTTCTATTATATACCTAAGTAAACTTTAAATGTCCTAGCCATAAATTTATAATTTTAGTATATGAAAAAATATGCATATGCTGGTTGAACGAAGCAAATGAATGTTATATAACTTGGAAGAATTTCTATATTATTCTGTTGGTAAAATATTAATACTCGTGTATTTATGCCTAATATCGTACAGTTATAACGTTAGCTTTGCTTCAGTAATATTTTGTTAGAGGTTGCTACTGAAACAATACAAAAGCTCTCACAAGTCTTTCCACTGTTAGCATTAATACTGCTTCTCGTTCAGTTGAAAATATCCCATTCTTCATAAATGCTCAGTATGTTTTGAGACAAAACGTCCAGTAATGCAGGGTATACCATAACACTATTCATCTCTCAGACCAAACTTGTCCAGAAAATGACTTAAAAATTTCCTGTACGTGTGACGGAGTTTTACTAGCATGGCTACAGATGTTCTCTGTACAGACAATTATTATTTAATGACCTAGAAAATTACATTATTCTTTAAAAGAAATGAAGTTGCATTCATGTCAGCGTCTTTGGAAACACAAGAATGCAAAACAATTTCTTATTTACCTTACGAACTTAAATCATGAAGTGACTCATGCCTTGGCGTCTCATCCTGTACTTCTTAAGTAGTAGGAGAGATCTTTGTACCTTTTACTGGGATCTTCCCCAGTAACGCATCCTTCATCTGTAAATTGAGTATCAGGAGAGATCTTTTGTACCCTTTTCTGGGATCTTCCTCATAACACGCCCTTCATCTGTGAATTACTCTGATGTAACTAGTTTGGGAGTTTCTTTGTTTGTCTTTGCCCACCTCAAACACTGCTGACTTCAAAGTTGTGTACGCGGGGTAAGTGATTTGTTTCGGTGTTTATTTTACAACTACAACATCACAACATTTTACAGTTAACTGCAGCATTGGTTTCACCATGAATAAGACCCTGAAAAATTAAATCCTCGCAGTTTGCTGTCTATTTTGAATAATTTGTTAAACCTTTAATTCTCGCACAATATAAGTATTTACTAAACAACAGATTGTTAAAGATTCGATATCTATAATTTCCTAATGCCCACCAAGGTAATACAGTCTTAAAAAGAGAGGTGATGGACAGGTTACATCTGTCAGCAATTCCCATTACTGTGGTTGAAATTTTACTTAATAAAAATTTATGTTGTAAGAATGGGAATAACTATTATTCCTCTTATAGCATCAGTAACGGCAGTTATAATTAGGTGCAGGAGTCGGAATTAAAGGTTCTGCATTACATACACATCGCGTGATACACAATCAAGATTGCAATAATCACAATAACAATAATAATAATCGTGATCTTTGTAACAATAAAAAGCAAAAAATGTTAATAACAGTTTAGTTTAATAACAATACGCTAAGAATAATATAATAATAAGAGCATGAATGAATGGTATAGCGGGGCTATTCCACCACGCTGGCGAGAAGTCACTTGGTCGGATGGGGCCCTGGCCCACTGCCCAGGCTAGCATGTGACTGCTGGGGCCCGCTGACGCATGACCCCCCTGCCCCTTGCTGTCTCTCCTCTCGCTTGCGTCCCTAGTTATGGAGAACAGTCCTCTGAGGCCGCTACTTTTTTGCCTACTGCGTTTGAAAGTTTTGCGTGACCGCTACTTCCTTGCCTCTAACCATCTCAGGAAAAAAATGATGTGAATAATGTTATTATCTACTAGAGCACATTTCAATTCTGATGTACATCACCGGAAGTGGACTCGTTCGCTAGAAGAAACCTCAGCAGTGTTTCATCTCTCTGTTTAATTGAGACGTTACTTGGAGAAAGATTAACCAGCGTCAAAACGAAGTTTCGAGAAAATCGTGTTGAAAGTCGAAACTTTAATAGAGTACACAAAATGGTTCAGTAAAATGGAAATGAATCTTACAGGATGTATTCTTCCCGACTACAAACCAATGCCACATGAAAGTTTATATATTATTAAACTTTTTGGTGTGCATAACTTCATTTTGCCGAAATGGCTCGAGTTGATTTTTATCCATATAATGCCTTGATTAATGGTAATGATAGTTGAACGTCTGTGAAACAAATATGAGGACTGAACCTTGCCATTGCTTTGTATTAGATGCAAAATATGAGCGCGTTAGTCACAAACATTATTGTGTCGTTTAATTCACTAGGTTCCTACAGAAATAAATTGATGCTGCCGTTCAGTACCACCTACTTGTTCACTCTATTTTGTCCCAAAGCTCATGCCGACTTACTTCTGGGAGGTCTCTTCACTTTATTTTAAATTGCAAGAAAACGTTTTAGTTATATGCCATCCAATCAGATCCGATCGTGAAAAATTATTGCATGCCCTCTTGGTAGCGAAAGCTATTAGCTCCGAAAATCTTGATAATCGCAGACAATAGTACAGAAATTATGTATGAGTTTTTCAGCAGACTTGTAGGATTAATTTATTTGAGCTCAAGCGTATTAAAAGGTTATCATTACAGAAGAACGATGATTCATTTTTATTCTGAGCCAACTTGCCACCTGATCATTTCTCATAAAGATATAAAACCAAGTTTGTGTTGTCGCTCACGCCATCTTCTCATCGAGGAAAATAATCCCATAAATCTTCTCATGAATTTTTGTCGTCACCCACGACTTGTCAGACTACAGACGTTTTCTAAAATTTTGTCTATTTCGTAGCAATGCATGCACTGAATAATGCGCTTTTTTCCTTGTTGCTAACGCTGGCAAGAAACACGATGCTAAGGAGACGAAAACATATGTGTTAATAGACCCGGCTTGATTGTGGGCATCGAGCGTAAATTGAGGGGATAATTCATACGTTTTCGTACATAAGGTAATTGGACTTGTATCTTAGGTTTTCTGACAATAATTGTCTATAGAGTTTCATGAAAATAATCAGGTTAGTGGGATTTTGAATACTTGTGGTTTTTATCATTTGTGATTTCAAATATTTCATTTTTTGCGACAATTTGAGATTAAATCAATCTTTCAACTGTAAGAGCATTACAAACCAATATTTAAAATTTAACTCAAAGTCCTCGAATTACAAGTACATTCAAAATTACACAGAAACCTTTATGATATTGATATTCATGAGCATTGTATTTTTTTCGTTCTTATAAGTTGAATATGTTTTTCTGATTCAGACTATTTGAAGTAATGCGTCTCCACTCGTCATGTCTCAGCTACAGGTATTGCTAATAATTTTCAGTTATCACAAAATATCTACGGATAGCTGGCAGCGAAATATGAAAACTTTGTCTTTATTTCCTCCCAGACGAACTTCCGAGCAACAACTCTTCTAAGTGGCAAAGACGGTCGACCCCAGATCGTGATGACACGTGCCATAGTCCGGTGTCCCAGGACTGGGACAACGTCTCTCCTCAGCGCGCAGATCAGAATGTCTGCTACTCAAAAAGAGGGCCTAATAACCTTCCTGTTCAAAATACGGGTACTCGGGGAGGTGAACAGCCTTTATCGTATGGGGATGGCAGCTATTTCCATCGCGTGTTCGAAGATGAATACAGTAACTACCATAACCACATGAAGAATTTTGGAAATCACCGCTACAACATTCATGATAAAAACTTACATCTTGGGGGACCAAACCATCCACATTTTATCAATGGTGGTGGCATGGTGATGCCTCGACACGAGTATCACTACAACCGTAACGGACATCCCATGGATCGCATCCCATTCAAAAATTTTAACCGAGACCGGCCGAGGTTTTTCAACAACGGCTTCCAGCCTCCGCCCCCTCATTTGGACCGGTTTCATCGAGGAGAACCTTTAAACTGTCCGAATGGTTTTCCTATGGACAGAAGGCGACCTCCATTTAGGGTAAATGAAGGATCTGGGAACTTGCCAAACTTCAATGGATCTCCTTTAAATCGGCGTTGGTCAAACGAGGATGAGGGATCCGCACATTGCCGGCAACATTTTGGCTCGTATCGCTACAGTAACGGCTACCGGTACCGGGACAGGAGTAACTGCGGTAACGGTCATGAAAGTGGTGGCAGTAATGGATATGAAGGAGGATCCAGTGAGACGCAGTCAGAAACCGAGGAGCGCTGTCCTGTACAGCCCCCTGTGCAGGCCATCTTCATCGACAACGGTGAGTTCCTCTTTAACATTTATGCATGCGCTTTAGAGGCTCTCTTAAGCTTGTTATTTATTTTATTTTGTAATTTTATGTACGTAATGTGCAGTACGACATCATAAAGATAAAATGTTCAAGCACTCAAAATGAAATTCAATCTTGAAATAATTAGCTATAAGAGACTTTAACTAATTGTACGGAAGGGGCTCAAGTTTTATTTTTGAAATTACGTTATATTCAGTTTCTTCTTCCTACTGCTGTTAGTGAAACTGATTCAAGTGTTTATTTGTCATTTATTAATTATCTTTCGTTTGCAGACCAATACACCAAGATTCAGACTCCACGGCAAGAAGTGATCTTTAAAAAGAACTCTAATCAAAGTGCATCGCCTAACAGGACTCAAGAATCCGTAGATTGCAACAATCCAACAAAGCGCAGCAACTCTTCAAGCTCAATCCATTCAAAGAATAAGAAGAATAAGAGCGAACCATTTAGCCCTTCAAAAACTGACACTGTTTCGAAGAAAGAATCATCTAACTCTTCCAAAAAACTTGAGGGAAGTCGAAAGCCTGAAGCTGCGCAGCCAAAGAAAAACCAATCGGACTCTTCTAAAAATCGAGGGAAGACTGGAGGCTCTTCCAAAACTAAGAGCAACAGCAAAGCTTCCAAGAAGTCAAGTCCAAGTGGCTCGAGTTCTGTTGCTGGTGTCCTCCAGGATGCCGACTACGTCCAGGCGGAGGGTAAACTCGCTGAAGGAGACGAATGCTATCGAGATTCTGAAGATGAAGAAAACTTTGTACAAGAAGCTGAGGCGGTTTATGGTCAAGGAATTTCAGGTAATGGAATTCTTTAAATGCTATTTCCATTCCTAAATTTTACAACATTAAATGCAATCATGCTTCTCTTGGTATGGTAAACTTTTGTCGTTTCAATGCTTTCAGCTTTCACAAAATTGTTACTGTATCCAGTGTTGTGATCTCGTTATTATCACTCTTCAGTCCCAACCCTCAGACATCTCTTATCTCCGAGCAGACATTGAATATCTTTATCTTACTCGGAGTGAGTGCCTGAGGGAGTAAGAGACCGTCGAGGAATCCAATAGGAGAAAAGGCAATTAAAGGCAGGATGAGTTTAACAGTTTGTAGTTAGACATTTGAATATGAGGTTAGTTGTTGCTTCTTCTTTCTTCGATACGCACGTATTGCCGGCAGGGCGCCGGGACGTATGGTTGGAGCACATGCACTTGTTAATGCGTGGGTTGTTTGAGGCCCCATCCTGTCCGCAGACAGGATGGCTGGTTTCTGTTTCCTCTGCTCTGCTGTTGGCTGTGAGTTGAGTTGTTCAGGTGATGAGAGTTCTTGGTAGAGATGTTAACTTAGGAAGCGCTGGGTAAAGAGTCTGTGTGCCGAAAGTTGTAGCCTCATTATATAAGGCGGTTGGCTGGGCACTGCTGCCTGAGCGTGACTGCTCATTGGTTAATGACAGCTAGCCTAGCGTGGGCTTCACATCTTCCGTCCCGTTTGCTCATTGGTCGATGACAGCTAGCCTCGTCGTGAGGCTCGCTTGTAGTGGAGCCATGCGATTCACTACACCAGTGTCGTCTGTATCTTAACAATGAAGCCCTACCGTTCAAAACCTATTTTAGGTATAATAACTATTAAAATGCACTTCTCGTAAATAATTAATCATTCTCTTCATTAAGTAGCAGTTCAAAAAGATTTTATCTTTGGTACAAGTTCATACTTTTTATACTTGGCTCTCACGTTTCTGTCTGTGCAAAAATATTTATGCTTGTTGATTAGTCATTTTGGTCATCTAAGTATGCAGTCTTGCGGTATTCGACCTTGTGTCTTCTAATCATTTCGGTGACGTGTTTTGCTCATTCATAAATGGTAATTTAAGTAACACCTCGTCCAGTATTCAACTACGACGCGAGTGCCACAAATATTGTTTTTGTTTCCTTACCAGTATCTCGTTTACACTAATTATTTGATATACCAATTCTTTCTTGTGGTAATTATTTCGCATGCTGATTCAACGTATAATTTCGTATCAGATCAATTCGAGGGCTACCACTGTCCACCCACTGAAGTTGAGGACCCAACCCTAGCAGGAGTGATCATGCAGCAGTGCTACCCAGGAGGACCAATGGTGGCCATCCCTGTTCGCTGGGCCTCATCCCTGGACCCGACCCTCATCCCTGGGGAGACAGCCCTCACCCCCCTCGACCCTGCTTTCACGCACCTGCTGGACCCCTCCTTCCAGCCCTTGGACTCCTCCAAATGGACCGCCAATCCTTCTGAAGTTGATGAGCCCGGGCTCCCGACTGTGGTGATCCCTGACACCGTCATCCCCATGCAGCACGACGCGTCCGGTTGCCCTGTTACTGTGCAGGTCAGAACTTCCTGTAAAACACGTGTTTTTGTATAACAAACTTCATAAAGAGGGACAAAAATCCTTAAATGGGCAGCCAACGACTTTTTGTTAATTTTCCATGATAAAATAATGCTAGAAACGTTCTTGAAGCTCAAGTTCTTCTTGTAGTTCATATCATGATTGTTGTGCCATTTTAGCTTTTAAAATGTACGTATTCAATTATGAAAATGGTGAATATTTCATTTGATTATAATATTCAAGTGTCTTGTGCATGGAACTGAAAAAAACTAATTCCGCTTGAGACGTTTACTTCAGAAATTTATTACGATCTAAAAAACTTTATGCTGGTCACCTTGTTCTTCTTGAGGCTGAAGGTAAATTCTCATCTATGGATATCCACCAAAATTAAGTGATCCTAATGAAATATTACATATAATTTGAATTACTGACTGAAAATTTTTGAAATTGTTATTTGTTATTCATTCTTAGTTCAGTTTTTATGGTTAAGAAAACAAAGTTTTCGAGTTGGAAATGTGTGGAATCGGCAGATGGTCTTTGTTGCACCAAACTGTTCATGTGTTGCACTTTCTATGTTCACTTTTATTTCCCCACGAAAATTGCATTCCCCACGAAAATTACATTCTTAGGCACTATAGCTCCGCTAGTTATTTTCTATTTTCGTACCCATACTGTTGTATATTCGTGCTAATTCTGCCCTGCACTCGTTCTGATACTGCCGTGTA